>OY720451.1:63375519-63550519 GCA_963082715.1 Harpalus rubripes
AAAAAATACACGTGAGCCGCGTAATCAGAACATGCGTTACTCTAAGAAAGAGTGTTAGGAATGATAAGTGTAGACCCCTTCTGTAGTACGAAGGTAGATGTATTGGAAATGAGTTGAGAGTACATAACAGCATCATACATAATTTTGTTACGCAATGTTGAATTTTTGATATATTCATATTATTTAAACAAAACTGTATTTTCTTAACTTTATTTATTAATTTTATATTTCTATTATTTCCATAATTAACAATATTTGTTCAAATCAAATTGTCAGAAACGTCAAATAAGTTAACTTACGTTGTGACAGATCACGTGACAGATAAAACGTCAAGCATTTATTTATTTTTTGTTCAATTCTACGGCTGTCGATATTTTTAACGTAATTTTCGACATTTTCATATTTAATTTCTGTCGTTATAAAGCATGTAAAGGTAATTCTGTTTATTGTTTTAGATGTAGAATTTTATACCCTATAAAACTTTTATTTGACGCATTTTTGTTTAAAATAATTATACTCTATCCGTTTTAACTATAGACTAGATGGCGTTTCGAGCGCGGCCGTTTTTACATGTATTAAATAAAAAATTCAAATTTTGGCGCCATTCCTGGATTTAAAAGATCTTTCTAATTGACATTTTTTCAGTAATTTTGTCTTGTCCGTACATATTTATCTATTTTTATCCATAATATTAACGAAGAGAACAATAACAAAATTAACGAACTATTAATAACTAAAAACTAAGAAAACGCGCACAACGAAAACTATGTAATATGAAATATAACGTCAAAACACTATGAAAATTATATCAACGAAAAGAACAATAATATACTTAACAAACAGAACTGAACAGAAAGTAATAATATGTAATAAATGGTGTACTATTAACTTTGTTGACTTTTATTTATTTTAAGTCAAACGTCAAAATAATTGATACAGTTGTCAAGGAAATTTAAATTTCGCGTCAATTATTTTAATGTGTAAACTCGGTTCACGTTTGAACCAATCAGAGAGCTAGAATCTTAGGCCCTATCTCACCCAACGCTCTATAGTTAAAACGGATAGAGTATAGGCGAGCAGGAAATTGCAAAAAACTGATTTCCCATGTTAATCTCCTATGTACACCTTTAAAATAGACACACGGTATATATATACAAATGTAAACATAATTATTTTTTATTTTCATTTCTAATTTCCTAATTTTGATCTGAAATTTTATTCAGTTCAATTAATTTTGATATTTTTATATGGACCTAATAGTAGGCGTGGACCATATTGAAAACGAAATTAGAAAAGTGATTCAGAGCTAAAGAAGTTAAAAATATGACTTAAAATGAAGAAAGTAAACATACAAATTAACGTATAACAATACTTAACTTATTATTTATTTTGTTTCAATACCACAATCATTGTTTTTGCCCTATATTAATAATTGTTGCAAATTTGCCCCCAGTGACTTTTATCTTTTTCCAAATTTGAAAAAGGAGCAAAGGGGACAAAAGTTTTCGATCAATGATGACCTGATTACTGCTGTAAACAACCATTTTGAAAACAAAGATAAAAGTTATTATTTTGAAGGTTAGAAAAATTAATTGATAGGTGTTGATATTAAAGTTTTTATAGAACTTTTCTTTCACACTTAGGGAGCGAATTTATGGACCTCCACTCGTAAGTTGGAAAAACTAACAATTACATTACGAAAATGAATTCATATAAAGATGAAAGTATCGTCATACAATTTAAAGAGTGATAAAAAATGTGCCTAATTAATTGGATTAGTTTAACTATTTAATTTTTTTTGGATAAATAACTGTTTACAATAATACATCAAATTTTGTTTGCCACAGCCTACCCGATTACCTTATTTTCAATAATTCCACGTGACCTTCGTGTTATTATAATTGAAAAACTTACATACTTCAATGTCAAGGCATTCATACATAGTCATTTTTAATTAAATTATGTACAGCTTACCTCTAGAATTTTGTTACACTATTTTCACTTCAATAGCACTGAGTATTCAATAATTCACACTCATACTTGAAGAGAACATTCAAACGACTGAAATAATTCGTATAACTAACAGAGCAAACACAGATAATGTTAAAGATAAGTGCATTAATCATCAAAATGATAAAGATTTTTATTCACTGTATATCACTCTCCGAATTCAGGAAAAAACATGTGAAATTAAAGTGATTCACAACACATCCTTCATGGAATTGAAACATATCTGTTTTGTCGGTGCTCGTCTGCACAATAAATTTTACAAAATGGTCGGAGTTATTTATGAATGAGCAGTAAATTTTTTAAATGGTAGGATTTTTTCTGTAAAATGAAAATATTTCAGGAAAACAACTACGTCCATTAAATAGATTTAGGCCCGGCATTTTCATATCTGGTTAAACTGTCTGTTAACTTTACTGTCAAAACAAAAAATCTGATGTGGCCAGCACATGACCTACCACCAATTCCATGTGTAAAATAGCAATGAGCTTTAAATAAAGTATCACTTTCGGTTGATTGTTTGTAAACAAAATATAATTTGTTGTTCGAATAAATAAAAAAGTCTGTAATACGAAATTTTGGATTATATTTTATTGTTTTTCCTTATTTTATATTACATATATTTTCAAGAAAATCTGTTCAGGGAGGGCTTTAAGTAAAGAACCATTTCCGAATTTATCAATTTTAACAAAAAAATATGTCGTTCTCATTAATATAAAAGTCTTTAACACTAAATTTGAAAAGTTTTGTATTATATCATAATATATTTTTAACGAAAATCTGTTCAGAGTTTCAAGTAAAATATCGCTTCCAGTTTATCGATCTTAGCCAAAATGATATAAAATTCTTAAATACTAAAATTGAAAAATAAAATTAATACAGTTTTCATTTTCATCAAAAACCGTTACCTATGGACTTCAAGTAAAGTACCACTTCGGTTTGTACAATTTTAACCAAAATCTAATCAACTCTGAATGTAGAAAGCTTAAATACGGAAAATATAAATTTTTGGAAGTTTGATATAGGAGGAAGAAAAAATCGTCATACACACACACAGACATCATTGTAACAATAGTAAAAATCTAATGTGGCCAACACAATGCCTCCCGCCATATATTTTTTATTAATTTAAATATAAATACGAGTACTTCCTACTTACTAATGCTGGAAACTGTATTAAGTTCCTTCCCATATAACTATGGTTCTATTTACTACTTTCTTTTTAAAACGTTACTATTAATAATTTGAAATGATTAGGACTCTGGAGGATTATTATGGAAGTTTTTTCATGGATAATAATAACAATAATATTCGAATGTAAATATTTGTATGAAAAATATTTCAGAGTAGCCTACTTGGCATACAAGAATCAGCTGGTTTAGTTCTGTTTGGTTATGTTTACAACACCAGCGCTTACAGTCAGGTGTGTTTACGAGTGAACGTGTGCATTTAGATTTTTCCGAAGATTTTTCTTTGTTCTTTTTGATTATTTAAGGGTAAGTGTTAGCGATAAAACCATACATTACATACTTTTTTTTTTTAAAGCATAATTTTAAATTGTAGTTTTTGTTAAATTTAGGAATATCAAGATTTGGACGCATGTTTCTATATTTTAGACAAAAAATAATATGAAATTATAATGTATACAGGTATATAAGTTTAATCGTTTGATGTACACAAACACAATCACGTGACATCTGTCTGGTCAACAGAAGCCAGCTGTCTATTTCGCCACTCCATGACCTACCACAATACATCTGTCTCAGTCTAACTGTCTTCTTCTACCATTCTACCCTACCGACGTCACAGATCCCTTCTCCAAAACATTAAATTGCCAATAACAATATTATTACAAACTAATGTTTAATTTTTATTATTATAATGAGAAACTATAGTGGTTAGTTTTTATATATTATGACTTATATATTGAAATTCAATTATGGTCACATACCCCATTATATAGATAATTTTATAAATTTATCCATAAAATATATTTTAAAAGTATTAATAGAAATCTGTAGAAAATTTAATAATCTTTAATTTTTATAATAACATAAATATTGAAATAATAACATTTAAAGGTATTTTTCAAAGAAAAACTATTTTGAGTTTCAAGTAAACTAACATTTCCGGTTATCCAATTTACACCAAAGTCTAATGGGTTCTTTCCATATTAAAACAAGATACAAGATACAAGGTTTCAATATTTTCTGGATGATAGTATTTGAGTTAGAGCGTATAGAGGATCCTCACACACAGCCATACACACACACTCTCTCTCTCAAACACACACACACACACACACACACACACACACACACACACAAACACCCACCCCCACACCCACCCACAATGCGATTGTTAGCACGATCCCTATACCTCCCTTAGCAAGGGTAGCGGGAGGTAAAAATAATGTATGATATACGTGTTAAAAGTAATTTTATTCTGCACGAAGGTTTGTCCGCTTTGTGCCGTGATCCAAACTGTTTTTTTTTCTAAAATAAACCAGAGACGATTGACAGAGTGCTAGTCTCTCCTCATGCTACCACCCAATATTTTCAAAATAGAGTACTTTAGAAGACATAAAAATCTTGTTATAGCCCTACTCTAGGGTGACCCTCGGATAAGTAAAAATTGTTTGAACTTTGTTGTATATCATATTTAACAAACGAGACAATAGGATAATTTACCAATAAATCTATATAATATTCTTATCTTTAATGTCTACATCAATCATATATTCTCATCGCACTATGCGTTAGACTTAACGGTTCCTGACATCTTATTTCCTCCATGCATCATTTACATTGCTGATGTCTCATTTAACATCAAATGATACTAAGATTACATTGTATACAAAAACAATTCGAGATGCAAACTTGTGCTGGACAGCATTCCTGCGCTTGTGAGCATTTGAAGATGTTTTTTCTAGGGTAAGGAAATATAATATTTTGAAGCGTGAACAGAGCGCTTCGCTTCCTTGTTAAACGGACGGAAACGACAGAAACCGCGGCAGTTAACAGTCAGGGTCGGAGGATTTGACGTTGCGCAGTCGACGCAGGATTTCCGAAGACGACCACATCACAAGGACAAGACAACGATGGCGAGGATGACTTTATAAAGAAAGGATAATAGGATTGTTTTACAACAGTTTCAAACTGGGAATACGTACGCGTAGACTGCAGACATCAGTTTTTACCAAAAGACGGTATCATACGATTATAGTGTAGTTCATGTTTTAGTAATAGTTTTTATAAAAAAAGTAATCTTCCATAATATTTACAGTTTTACAAAAACAGTGAATATAAGAATATACAGGGTGTCTCACAACTCGCGCCCCAGACGAAACTGACACTTGCCGACGAAAATAGGTTACCAAAAAATAGAAGAAAATAATTTGCGGCTGCTTGCATAACGGAGTTACAAGACTTTTTAATCCACCAATCCCGGAAGGATATCTTGAGGTGTGATGATATTATTACAAAATAAAACTGGTTGCTAGGTTTTAAAAATACTACTAGTGAGTTACAAAATTTGTTTGACTTACTGTCATTTCGACACTTTAGAGTTGACTTTTCACTGTCAACAAATTTTTGATCCACAAGATTTCTATCCGGAAAACGTTCCGAATAGACTCGTGCTGCCTCTCTGGCGTTACGTCCACATTCTCCGAAAATTATAATCATTTCTAAGTAATCAGCGGCTGAATACATGGTAAGAATTTGTCTTTCTTTACCTCTCGCTAAGAAAGGTATCGTATTCATGCTAAAAATCGCATATCCCGATTTTAGTGAATAAGCACGTTTTAAGGTCCCTAGAATCCGATTATAACATTTTTACGATGATGTCCGTATGTGTGTGTGTTTGTGTGTGTGGATGTTGGATTCACATCTCAAATACTATAAAACTTAAGACATTTTTAACTACGGATTGCTCAATCTAACAATAATGGGAAGAGTTAATTAAGTTTTGGTAACAATTGGACAACCGGAAGTAGTAGTTACAAGAAAAAATCATCTAAATATTATTTATCGAAAATTTATGCAAATACTTATATTAAAGAACGTTAAATTCTTTATTCGATAAATATAAATTCATTATATTATATCTTCTATAGATTCAGAGATAAAGAAATGCATATAAAATAATTTGATGTAAAAATTCTCAAATCAAACTACTACAAGGCAAGAAATTCAAATGTTTGTAATTGACACATAAATGTCACTGTCAAAAATATTTGTATGCCGCTGTCAAAAATATTTGTACATCATTATGAAGATTATGAAAATTAAAAAAAGTCAACAACGTAAAAGAATATACGTAAAAAAGAATATAAGAGGAATTTGCGAAAAAAATAACGAATATAAAGAAAAAGAAAAGGAAAGTAGAAAAAGGAAATTTCAGGATATTGAATATAAAGAAAATTTATGTATCGTACATAATTTATATTAAAATATCCCATAGATTTTGCAAATATATGTGGGAATTATTTTGTAGTGAGACATGAATATATGTATTTGTATTTAAAAAAAATTTCGTTTTAGGCGTACAACCGGCTAAAATATCTGGCGAGAGGTTATGAGCTGGCCACATCAGATTTTTTATTTTCAAAAACTACAGTCGCTCACACATTTTAAAGAAGATTTGATTTGTATAAAACCCTAGTAACGTAAAATTACGGCAAACACACGTTAAAGGCGTAGGTCTCTGATTGGTCAATTTTAAGACGTCTTTTCTCGAATATCTTTTAAGCTAGATTTTTTTTCTTCGAAATTACACATCCGAGTGCAGTCTCGTGTTTCCTCATTCGCTCTGGGGCGCGAGTTGTGAGACAGCCTGTATGTATTGCATTTCGGGAATTCAATTTCTATGGGTTATATCATATCCCTAGGACAGCTTACACACACAGCACCTATTAATTTTATTTTTTACATTGCCATGACGATTCTTACTTAGATGCCATGTGTGTTGCCCGCTAGGGCAGGCTCTTGTTACAATCACAAGCCGGTGTCAGATAGTTTTGTGGTTACCAGGATAGATGTATCCCAACTTGGAAAGGTAAAGGAGAATGTACCGATTAAGGCCAGTCGAAAAAAATTCCTCCAAACATTTCCAATCTGACCCGGATTCGTTTTAAAAGAACGGAAGAAAATTTACAACTAAAATTTTGCATTGAAAAATGAAGAGAAAGAAATTATTTTACATCATGATGATGTTTAAGCTTCCATTAACGCTTTCTGGTGAAATAAAAGACGCGCCATACTCACCTTTTTTTGGAAATTTGGAAATATGTTTTATTTTCAATGATTCTAGCGTGACGCTCATATACGCAATTGTATCTAAATCAACGTCTGTTTTGCATGTTGATGCTGCTTCTTGCATAGTATTATTTTAAATTCTGTTTTAAAAAACATTGTCACATCTCATTAAAAATACTATGATACGTCATTACTCATTACTTATCACTGTTAAGTTGATATACTGCATGAATAATAAATTCTTATCCAGTTTTCCACTTCATAATTTCAAAGGTCAAAGTTAAACGAATGGACATTCATGCATTAGAATAAATATAGGTTAATAACATTTGACACAATAAAATATTATTTGTTGCGAAGATTATCTATAATAGAAAATTTTAAGTACAAAATTGAAGCTAAATGTAAATTTCTGACCACGCATTTCTAAGTTTAAGGCCCGATATTTTAATCTTTGGTTAAACTGTCTATTAAATGTCAGTTAGAAAGAAACATATTTTATCGAAAAATTGGCATGTGTAATTTTTACAATTTTTTCTATATTTTTACCTCCCACTATAGGTAAGGGAGGTAATGTTTTCGACCCTATATCGAGTTTTCAGTGAATAAGCACAAATTACGATCCCCACATCACGTTGTTACCTCCCTCTACCCTTGGTAAAGCAGGTATAGGGTTCGTGCTAAAAATCGCATAACGAGATTTTGGTAAATGACCACGTTTTAAGGTCCCTAGAATCCGATCTTAGCATTTTCCCGATGGTGTGTGTGTGTGTGTGTGTGTGTGTGTGTGTGTGTGTGTGTGTGTGTGTGTGTGTGTGTGTGTGTGTGTGTGTATGCGTGCGTGTGTGTGTGTGTGTGCATGCGCGTGTATGTGTTTGTGTGCGTGTTATATGTATGTATGTATGTATTAATTAACAGTTTTGCCAAGTTTTTAAGTCACCAGAAATTAATTTAACAGCTTTGACAGTTTTTAAATCTCCCAAAAATATTTTTAAAGCATTTCAAAAACATTGGTTGCGAGCTTTTAAGAAATGAAACGAAAGAATAACGAAGCAAATTATTTTGAATAATTATTGCCCCTGTGCAGGTTAGGTTAGTTTGACAAAGCTTTTGCATAATATATAGACTGAATGAATTCAGAATAGAAATAGATTGCATATTAGGTATGTTGTTTATACGAAAAAATGAAGAGAAATGAGAATTTATTCCCAAATGCCGGAATAAATCATGAAGTTGAGATAACACGTGTTTCACAGTCCATTTAGTTCAGTTCCTGACGAGAAATTGACTTACTTGACTTTATCAAAAATGGTAGAACAGTATAATACAGTCCATTGACTTTTAACATAACAAGTAGGTAGCCATTTATTTTCCTATTTATACTCGTAGTATCTTTTTTAAAGATAAAACATTCAAATATAGTAATAATAAATTAAATAAAAAATTGAAACTTTCGCAAACTAATAATATACATAAATAAAACAATATTTGGGTATAGTTCGTATAAAGTTTATTAGAAAACGTTTCAGTAGCGGTAGCGAAGTTCTGCATTCATCAGGTAAAAAATCTGATGTGGCCAGCACATTACCTTCCGTCAGTTCTATGTATTTTGTATAAATGTCATACAGAAAGTTCCTTACAAAAGATTATATTTCTTGTATATTACCTTAAGGCAGTTGTATGTATTTTATACAAATTCCATACAGAAAGTTTCTAACAAAAGATCCTATATTTCCAGTAAAATTATAACATAACATACTGTCAACTGCACTTGACACTGACACCTTTCAATCAGAATTTTCTTAATGTGGCAGCTGTTTCCAGAGTTATAGCAAAGCTGACTAATATATATGATATTTAATTTCTTTATAATTTTTTAACTCTATGTCCATTTAATATGAAGTATAAAATGCATTCAAATGGTATAGAGAATAAATAATTCTTTAATATTTATAATAACATTAAATGTGAAAAAATGATATTTAACATCGTTTTTTCAAGAAAAACTGTTAAAATCTTCAAATGAGGGTACTTCCGGTTGACCAATTATAACCAAAATCTAATCAGCTCTTCACATGGATGTAACGAAGAGGATTACGAAAGAATTATAATTTTTGGAATTGTAGTATTAGAGTTATCGCATTAGAAAATTTTGTCACACACAGACACGCACACACACACACGCACACACACATACATACACACACACACACATACAGACATCATCGTAAAAATAGTAAAATCGTATACTAGGGACCCTAAAACGTGCTTATTCACCAAAAACTCACCACCGAATTTTTTGACCAAAGACAATACCTTCCTTACCTTAAAGGTGACGGAAGGTAAAAAGAAAATCACTGGATGAGGAGACTAATTTGAGAAGCAATCGAAATCAAAAAATCCCCAAATAATTTGAATACAGGCTTTAAGCTTAATAAGTGGTAATTATCTGTTGTCTGATCATAATTTTCTGTCAATTTCATTTGTGTGTGTGTATGTTTTTTTAATCTGTTGATCCATGTCACAATTTGTGGACATGTTGTCTTGCCTACAAATTTATTTATGGTATTGTTATTATTTTACCTGATGAAGGAAGCACATTATTGTTGAAACGTCGTTTTCTAACAAAGTTTACACAGAACTATCCAAATAATGTTTTATTTGTATAATATCGTTTATAATTCATTTATTTTTATTAATAATTATTTGGAAGAAAACTATATTTAATTTCATTAAATATTCTACAGAATTTTATATAACACAATAGAAAAACTGGAAAGTGTCTTGCTTGTCTATACTTCTAAGTTTTTCATTGATTTTTATGTTAGTTTCCATAGAGATGTAAACGATTTGAATGATATTAACATAATAACGCCATATACATCTCTTTTATATCAATGGCTTTCTGACATGAAATTCTACTTATTTACAGGTGAATAAATTGTTAAATTTGCTATTTACCAGTGTATAAAATGCAATGTTAGTTTGTTTATAGATACCTACATTGGCTTGCAACCTATTTTTTGCTGTATTGAGTTGGTCTTGAATTTTAGCTTGCCAATGTCACAGTGTCAATTAAAATGTCAAAGTTAATAGAAAACGAGAAATACATACTAGGTTGTTCTCTCATTTTTCTGGAATATTTGTAATTTAATAATGAAAAACTTGCCCTAGCATAGATAAAATAGTGACATGAAAATGACAACATTGACAACTCCATTGAGAGTTTTTAGGTATTTAGTGATAGATATCTGATTTTCATTACCACGCCAGTAGCCTATTGTAATCGCGAAAAATTTCGGTTTTCAGATTTCAACGGAAATATCTATTTTGACCATCCTTGAATCCATTTTGATTAACTTCGTCGTGACGTTTGTACGTACGTATGTATGTATGGACGTACGTACGTATGTATTTATTTAGAACTGCTATAACATCTAGTTGTGCACCTCCCTTTTTGGTTATTACATAATTTCCATAAGTGGTACTTTATTTGAAGCCTAAATAGATTTTAATAAAAAACTATTTTAAAATATAATCCAAAACTTTTCAAATTTGGTATATAAGACTTTTATGTCAATTGAAATAACATAGTACATTTTGGTTAAAATAGGCGAACCGGAAGTGATATATTACCTGAAATTGTTTACAGTTTTTCTTGAATAAAATGGTTTTACTTTGATTTTAGAAATAAATGCTTCAAATAAGAGTTTTAGAGAATTAAATTCTGCGTCTGGCACATAAAGTATTATTAAATTTGTATAAACGAGATATTTAAATTTAAAAATGATATACTTTTTAAATAAAATAAATAAATATATCATCACGGCATATTATTCATTGCTTGGTGTGCCAATCTGCTTTGTACGCAGATATCGGTAATGATGATGACATATTCGTACCGTTCGGCGCTTACCAGACGTCACCTCACGGGCACTCGTTGCTGGCGTGGAGAGTGCACCACAGGGGTCAATTTTGTGCCATTTAAAATTCGAAATATTTGGCGTCGATCGGGATCGAACTCGGTTCCCCAGGTTCGCGACCAGACACTTAGGCACGCGGCCATAAGACTCCATATACTTTTTGGTTTTTGTAATAAAGGATTCAGACAAAAAATAACAAAAAACTAATGTCAAATTACGTCAAATACGAGCAATTTTATAATTGGGTCTATACTTCATGCTGGTTTTGCGTACAAGAAAGTAGTACGTATCAGATTTTTCTATTCAATGATTGTAGGTATAATTTTATTTTTGTTTTCCCATGTATTTCTTTCTTTGTCCATTTTAATTTAAAATGTTTAAATAGATACATTCTTTGTTTAGACATAATCCTTATTATAGTTTATGATTTTAATTCTCAAAGGATCGTCATGAACTGCTAAATACATGGTTGGTAATTCTATTTATTATATAATTTTGTTTTCAATTTTATTTTAAAAACTTAACAAAAAATATATATCAATCACTTGATAAAATTTTCGATATTCGATAGCAATATTGCTGCGTCAGGTATCCATCCACAAACGCTTCTTTGATGTATAGCATAAATTTTTGTATAAGCAAGCAAATAGGTCAGGCGAGATAAATACTAGAGAGGCTTTGCGGCCCGAGAGGGCAACGCGGAACGCAATCACCGTCACCTCTGCCCTTGCCCAGTCGGCGGAAGTAGTCTGACATGGATTCCACACACGCGGAAGTGGACGTGTGACTAGGAATTCATAATCACAAGAGAGTGATGAAATGAATAAATTAGGTTTTATGATGTTCACAAAGTATACATATAAACCAGGCATAGGTATACCGTTATTATGTTTTTAAATATTAAGTACAAATAGTGATACACGCGAGGCGAGACGAGACGAGAAATATAAAATATCGATCTCGTCTCGTTTTCGGATCTGTAATCTCGATCTCGCTCTCGTTCTCGCACATTTTTTTTGCGTCTCGTCTCGTTCTCGCACGAGAGTCTCGCTATAAAAATAAGCGCTTGCGCACTACATATTTATGTAACAATTTAACTACAAGAGACAAGTTCGCACCGTGTATTTGCAGTCGTATAAATATAACTATAATAAAGAGACGAAACACTAAATTCTGGTCACCAAATTATTTCAATACGAACATAATGTTTATTCATTTACGGTCATGTCATTTACAAAATGTGATAAGTTAGTAAAAAATTTAATTTACCTCTAAAATATCCAATTTATCACCAAATTGGGATCTCTAAACTATTTCAATACGAACATCTGCTAATACTTTCTGTCATCAATAAAACGAATTAAATATTAAAAATCTTTTTTGTAACTAAAAGTACCTACACTTTATCATTAAATATATGCCACTATTTAAGTAAGATTTAATCATAAAAAAGCCGCTACACTGGTAACTATAGCCGGCAATCAGTCACTCCGCTACTCTCCGTGTTAGCTCTCTCATCGACGCTTAATATAAGATCCTTTACTTTGCAGAGGCGGCAAAAATGTTATTAACCGTAATTTAATTGGGGTGAATTAGGGGCTGAAATATTGGACAAAACTCGTTCTATTGGATGCAAAACAGATTTTGTCTTTATTTTGCATTTCCTCGCTCTGGGACCGATACCAATCAAAATCGACTATAGATAGACTCAAAAAAATATAGTGAATTCATATAATTTTTACATTCACGCGTTCTATGCACGAATTAGTGTTGACTCCACTCCTTGTACGGTGCATTTATCATTGAATTTATGAATCTAAGCTATGAAGTTACAATTACTTTTTATTGCGAGACTCTCGCGAGATTTCTCGCTTCTCGCAGTTGTTATATCGATCTCGCCTCTAATTTTAAACTGCAATCTCGCTCTCGTTCTCGTCTCGTATAATGCAGCGAGACGAGATGCGAGAGTACTATCGCCTCATCGCGCATCACTAAGTACAAAACTGTTTTATAACACAATTGCATGAAATGTTTGTTTGTTTCTTACATAATTATCAATAAATTGGAAGAACGAGGGTGCATTGTTAAATTTGTTCTTACACAGTAATGGCAGCACTAGAAGCACCATTATTTTTTGTGAGGTTATGTGAACTGTTAAAGTTTAGTTTATTTCTTTGACTTCTATAATCCCTGCATTTTCGACTACAATAGCGAAAACCGCATATGGTGAACTTATAGCAACAGGAAATAGATTTTACTTACAAGCTCTTTCGGTTCACAATCGGTTGCACAACGACTATATAGAGAATTGTATGGAAAAGAAATTTGAATATATCGCAAAACTTTAATTTGATAAATAAATATGCCTTTGCTTTGCATTTCACAAAAAGGAATTATAATAAAATTTTGGAGGTATGTCGTTTTAATATAACTATTGACAGTAATGTTAAATAAAATTTGTAGATTCTTGGATTTTACAAATATTTATCACTGTAGATTGCAGTTCCAAGTCAGAATTACCATAAGTCAAATTACGCCACAAGTAGTAATTAAATCCGGATTTGCCCTTCAACTATGTTTCTTGATAAAGCATTCGACTGAACAAACTTAAAAATTGTGTTGATTTGGACTTTTATCAATATTTAAGCGCTCATTCAAAATGTAAACAAATCTGACATGTCTTACTGCCCGCCATGACAGGTGCGCTTACCGCCATCGGATTCTGCGGGTCTCAATAGACTTAAAAACGAGGAATTGAATTTATTATCGGAGCTGATCATCATACAGACAAGGAGTATTCTAGGGCAATAGAACGTGTTTATACTTTTAAAAAAATGGCCAAATATAAAATCTTCCTTATATATACCTGAGTGACGGAAGTAAAAATATAGAGCCTTGTTATTTAATAGTGCGGCTGTTTCCTTTAAAACAACCAGCGGTTTTTTGGGCGAACTAATGACTTTAGAAAAAAATGTTATATACAAGAATTGATCAAGAATAAGAGGCTAATTTATTAATAATAACAAACCGAAAATTCGACCAGTGGTTCTCAAACGACAGAACAAAATGATATTTTTTTAAATAGTATCCTATATAATTTTTTGGCCCATTAGATAGAGAATTTTTTCTGATTTCAACGATATGAATATGGTATTGGGTTGTATAACCATTATTTCGAGAAAAATGGTATTAAAAATAATGTTATAATATTACAATAGGCTATGTAATACACAGGTATTGCGTCTGTTGCCTAGTTACGCTAGTAGTAAACCCATTTTTGATTACATTATTCCTAGTTTCTAATACCATTTTGCTCGAAATAATTGTTATACAACCCTATGCTATATTTATATCGTTGAAATTAGAAAATAATATTCTATTTAACGGACTAAAAAATTATATAGGGTGCCGTTTAAAAAAATATAATTTTGTTCTACCGTTTAAGATCCACTGGTTAAATATTCGGTTTGTTACTATTGATACTTTATCCCCTTATTCTTGATCATTTTTGGTAAAAAACATTTTTCACTAAAGTTGTTAGTTCACCCAAAAAAGCGCTGGTAGTTTTAAAGGAAACACCCTGTAAGTCATGTCTGCAGCCAAAGAATTCGCTTTAGTTTCTAATTAAATAGTATTTGCAAGATTAACCATCATACGAGCCATCATACAAAGCTTTATTTCTTTTACTTTTAATTAATTTCATAATCTTTCTCTCTGTTTATATATATACTTTCAGTTCTTGTAATCAGAAGAAAAGTACACAAAACAAAGCTCCCCAGCACAAAACTCTCCAACAACAGTAAATGAACATTTCTGTTTCTTATTGCAATCTTCACATTGTGCCGCGTCTGCAATACAGAGTAAGAGATGAAAATAATTCCCACAGTGTGTTTTGTTCAAGAGTCCTCTGCTTTGCTGCTGGATTGTGGGCGTCGGTGTTGGTGCAATGTAAAGTACGAGTATGATGAAGTTCCCGGTCGATGGCTTCGAAGCGAGGTCGCTGGCGTTCCCGACACAGTTTGCTCTAATCGCTTCCAATTGCATTATGTTCTTAACCTGAATAAGATATTGTACCGCGAAGAAGTTTCCTCTTACTCTTAAGGAGGAAAGGGGTGTAAAAACAACAAATAATTAATGGGGATTTTAATTTAAAGAGAGTGTGATAGTCTCAATTTTTATGTTCCATAATGAGTTTTTAAGGGTAGCGGTAAATCAACGACAATACCTTTCGTAGGGGGCGGTCTTTTTGTGTTGAATCAAGCTACTGCGGCCGAGGAGCTAGCCGACGCCGGACCAAACACAAAAAGGGCGTTGACATACAGGGTGTAAATGAAATAAGTGCATTAAATTTAACCAGTAATGTAACTCGATGAGAGCAACAATATTTCTTAATAACTTTTTGAGTTAAAATTCTTTAAAGATTTGCTGCATATTTCGTTACCCGCCCATGGAGAACAAATGGCTGCTGCCGTATTCAAGTGGGATACAAACAGCTCAAAAATTGTCGGTTATCGGTTACACTTACAGTCACAGTAATTAGTAAATGAATCAAGGGAAATAACATTATTATTAATTAATACATAATATATTTTTTTAAATAAATAAATTTAAATTTTGGATAAAAAAATTATAAAGTTGTCTATTAAAACAGGATTTTAATCACCTGTGAATAGAGGAAGACAAACGAGAGAAAGAGCAAAAGCATAGTTATTAGGTTATGAGATGATTATTTATTGTCGACAAATCATAATAGTTTAAATACGTTATTCAAAAAAGTACAAACTTTTGTCCATTTAAAAGAGATACATGAGTACCAATAATTAATCGTCCATTTATTGTTCCCCAAATATTTTTTGATGAAAATTTTTACAGCATTTTCGTCTGTCGAGATGTGTATTGTGCATAATAAATACACCTTCTCAAGTAAAGTCAGTCTCATTAATGAACATTATGAGCCATTCCCAAAATTGAAGTCTGTTATGTGCTGAAAACATAGAACTTTTTGCACATGTTATGGATATAACTATTGCTTTTTTTAAAATTGTCATATGTGACACTCCGTATTGTAATGTGATAAAGATGTACAAGATCAACAAATGTGCGAATATTAAGAACAGAATGATTTGGTGATGATTTGGAAACGCTCCGTGTAAATGCGTTGGCAACTCCATGACACTGTCTTTATGTCAACCGTGATGTCAAGTAAAATCTAGTACAGATACGAGTTAAAAAATAAATAAATAAATAAACCATAGGTAAGTAATTACAATGTCTGTGTATTTGTATTTTGACAGAATTTTACCTTATAAACAAGTTTATTACTAATGTCAAAATTTAATTGCAACAATTGACAGGACTGTCAATTGCTAAAACAAAATTTTTCATAGCTATTGCTACTGCATTTGATTATCATAAAAATATTTGGAACGACTCGTCAATTTACGGGGTGGTAAAAATGCTAAAAAAATATGCGATTTCGAGAAAAAGTTATTAAGAAATATTGTTGCTCTCGCCGAGTTATATTACTGGTTAAATTTAATGCACTTATTTCATTTACACCCTGTATACTATTTTTTCAAAGAATTTTTTTGGAATTTTTTAAATTGTAGAATTTGCAATTTCAGCCAAAGCTGGCTGTGTACACTACAAAACAGAAACGATACAACTATCAAATAACAATTTTCAATACCTATGATGTGCGTTTCTGTGGTGACTGCCGCCGCCAGCGGTGAACTAAGAAGCTAACATTTTTTACTAGTATTACAATAATAACATTTTTGTACAGCAAGACATTGAATATCCTCTACAGTATGTGTATAGTAGCATAATATGAACATTATAATACGCTTAAACGAAAATAGTAAATTATGTTATGAGGAGTAGAAAGCGGTCTTTTTGTGTTGAACCCAGCTATTGCGGCCGAGGCGCTAGCCGAGACCTGGCAAGCTGGGTAAAACACAAAAAGAGCGTTCTACTCCGAATGACATATACTATTTTTTCTTTAAGTGTTTCAAATAATTTTTTGACATTTTTTTGGAATTTTTTTATTTGTAAAATTTGCAATTTTAATCAAAACTGGCTGTGTACACTACAAAACACAAACGATTCAACTGTCAAATAACAATTTTCAATATGATCTGTGTTGCTGTGGCTACTGCCGCCGCCAGCGGTGAACTAAGAAACTAACATTTTTTTACTAGTACAACAATAACAACATTTTTGTACTAGTAAGACAATGAATATCTTCTACAGCGTGTGTACAGTAGCATAATATGCATATTATAATACGCTTGAAGAAAAAGATATTTTTCTAATATAGAATACAAAGAATTTTGCAATTCAATTTATAGCAAGTTCATGATTAAGAATTAAAAAATAGTTGTTAGTACGTAAACAATTAAGAAATGATGAACAAATTAAATACCTATTTATTAAATATTTTTATAGGATACTGGTTGTTTTTGTAAGAAACTGATAATTTGCAAACAGGAAAATTTATGATAACATTTACTATACAAAATTAGCCCACACGTTTCATATAAAAAGCACAGAGACTCTATAGGTATTTCTATAGAGCTATGGTTGTTTTTGTAGAAACACTAAAATTTTACAATGTAATAATTAGAGGCCGGATTATATGCAAATGCATATTTTCATATGCATTTGCATATTTTGCATTCTTTTTACTTTTTTACATATTCTGCGTACGAAGTTGCATATTTTTTTAAAAAATTGGTATAAATAATAATTGTATATAGATATTTGATACGTTGCAAACGATGCAAATAGCGCCTGTGATTTATAGACTAAGAAATAAAGTTTTATGTACGCTAATTTAAACGTCGCGCCTTCATGTGAGAACTGAACTAGTTGGGTGGCGGTGGTCGAATTGGCGGTGGCGCCTCGGGCGGTAGCGGGGACAATGTATCCCCGCGAAATTTTGAAAAACAACCCTGGCTATGAAGCAATGCGTGAAACAAATGGCTACAATTGCACCTGACTTTAAATATTGCCCAGTAACATCTGTGGACGTGGATCGCTCCTCCGTATAGAATGATTTTGAACGATAGAAGACACAAATTCTCAATGGAGAATTTAGAACAATACGCAGATTGTTAAAATTTAATTTCTCATTGTTTTTTTTTTTGGTTTATATGCATATTTTTACCTTTTTATTGCGTATTTTGTATTATTTTCAAGCATATATTAGCTATTTTATGATGCATATAATCCGGATTCTAGTAATAATAATTATAATAACTTTGTGAGTACGATACTTTTTGAGAGAAACAGCTTAAAAAGTGCCCTAAAGAAGGGCAAATCAAAATCCAGTATTATATGTGGATAACTTATAACTTTGTTTATTAACAAAATTTTAATCTTAAAGGTTAACCTTATGTCACAAGATAATATGTGATTTATTTTTGTATTTCGTGTTTTACTTATATCAAGTCTTATCGTTAATTTTCTGAAATAACAAACATTATAAAAATATACACTAAAAATTCATGTGATTTATTTTTATGGAACGTTTTAAATAACTACGTAGATAGTAAAGCAAGATGTGTATCATTTGAAACGATTTATATAAATAACTCACAAAGAAATTGTAAGTTGTGTAGTTACATAAACTTACATAAGAATAGAAATGTAATTTACCAGTAGGTTAATGTATGGGAAAAACTATTATTATATGCCTGCATGCATTCATGCATAATAACAAAAACAAATTAATAATCATGTGCATTTATAAAAATTACAAGGAAATAGATCATTGCTATATATTATTTTTAATTGAGAAAGAGATTTCCTATGTATTTGTATTGTTTTTTTAAGCAGATATGTTAATTTTTCAAGGTAAATAATACTTACCTGAAGGAAAACAATTGAATGTAAAGTAATATTTTATTTAATACAGTGCGTCAGTCATATGTTTAATACATTATTAATGTGATAAAACAAAGTCAATATGAATTGCATGATATTTGAATATGTGGTATATTGATACATACAAATTTTAACTCCTTATTGGTAGTGTTCAATGATTTCTTAGCTTATGCCGGGCAATGCATCAGGCCTACGATATCCAAATTTGACTATTTATATGGCTTAACAATAAGTGCTCAACAGACTCACTCCATGTGGTCCGGATTCGGTATTTCGCTACCGAAAAGCGGTCACTTCAGTTTGTAATGAGTGAGAAATATTTATTGTAATGTATTATATATTTATTGTGTATTTTTATTATTTATGTATATTGTATATGGTTTGGAAACAATTAATAATAATAATAATAATAATAATAATAATAAAAATGATTTCATTAAGTACACCCGGAAATTAAGGCAATGGGCTACTTGCGTGCCATTTTTTTAATTAATATTTTTGAAGAGACGATAAAAACTTGCTACCCACATTTTTTCTTTTGATATTAATTGGCCAGAAAAAAAATAATGAAATTTTAATATTTAAATTACCGCCATGTATGATGTAGAATTACGCAGAACCAATGAATGGCCGTAAAGCAATAACATCGGTACGTCCAATATCAACGGCATGTGCGTGTAATTTAAACATGACAGTTCATCTGTTTGACGTTTGAATAAAGGTTTGGAGGTTAATATTTTCGTTTGTCATTTTAATCTTGTACGAGTATAAAGCTAAGTTAAAATCCTTCAAAATCCTGCTTAACAAATCGAAATACGGAATAAAAGTAACAGAAACCACGAAAATTGTAAATAATAAAGAAGAGACACAGTGACAGAAAAATGAACTAATGTCAAAATTAAATTAAAACTCGCACTCGCTCGCCATCTACAGGTTACATTCTTAAATACGCATCCCTTTCTCCAGTTCAAAATAATGACGTCAATGAAAATCTTCTTTCTTAATTAAATAAAAAACATATATTTTTTAAAAATAAAATTTATATTTTTACATACGTTTTCAACTTTACTTTAGGTATTTAGTGATAGATATCAGATTTTCAGTACCACGCAAGTAGCCTATTAAAAGGGAATGACAGAATGGAATACATACATCAGTTAACGTTATAATTCTTTTTTTATTAAATTTTATTTATATTGCTTATTATCCATGTATATTTCCAATTATTGACCACAAAGTTATTTTTTACACAAATATTTTTAAATGTTGAAATAGGTATCATTATGTGACTCCAATTTGGCTGTTGTAAGAATTTTTATATGCCTTCTAAGTATTATTCTATAAATAGCCTCAAATTTGAAAATATCACGAAATATTCATTAATATCAATTAATTTTTGAAACAACAGAATGTGACGTCAAAATACATACATCGCCTACTTTTATTTATTTAAAAACATGGGTAATGGACAAACTGTTTTTCTATTGGCTGTGAATGACGTAATGTAACTGCTACGACGTCACAGGAGTGGGAGGTCGTATTTACCTTCCGTCACCTTTAGGTAAGGAAGTTTGTCTTTGGTCAAAAAATTAGGTTGTGAGTTTTTGATGAATAAGCACGTTTTAGAATCCCTGGAATAAGATTTTGCTATTTTTACGATGATGTATGTATGTGTGTGTGTGTGTGACGATTTTTTCGGATCAGATAACTCAAATACTACAATTTTCAAAAAATTATAACTTTCATATTCCTTTTCTTTACATCCATGTGAAGAGATGATTCGATTTTGGTTATAATTGGTCAACCGGAAGTATTCATTTTAAGATTTTAACATTTTTTCTTCAAAAAACAGTGTTAAATATCATTTTTCTTCAAGCGTATAATAATATGCATATTATGTTACTGTACACACGCTGTAGAAGATATTCATTGTCTTACTAGTACAAAAATGTTGTTATTGTTGTACTAGTAAAAAAATGTTAGTTTCTTAGTTCACCGCTGGCGGCGGTAGTCGCCACAGCAACACAGATCATATTGAAAATTGTTATTTGACAGTTGAATCGTTTGTGTTTTGTAGTGTACACAGCCAGCTTTGACTAAAACTGCAAATTTTACAAATAAAAAAATCCAAAAAAATGTCAAAAAATTATTTGAAACTTGAAGAAAAAATAGTATATGTCATTCGGAGTAGAACGCCCTTTTTGTGTTTTACCCAGCTTGCCAGGCCTCGGCTAGCGCCTCGGCCGCAATAGCTGGTTTCAACACAAAAAGACCGCTTTCTACTCCTAATAACATAATATACTATTTTCCATATTTAATGTTATTATAAATATTAAATAATATTTTATTCTCTATACGATTTGATTACATTTTATACTTCATATTCAATGAATATAGAGTTACAAGCGCTACTATATTAAGAAAATGATTGACAGATGTCAGTGTCAAGTGCAATTGACATAGTATGTTTGTGTTATAATTGTACTGGAAATATAGAATCTCTTAGGTACATGAAACTTTCTGTATGGAATTTGTACAAAATACATAGAATTGACAGATGGTAATATACTTGAAATATGGAATCTTTTGCAAGAAACTTGCTGCATGAAATTTGTACAAAATATATGGAACTAACGGAAGGTAATGTGCTGGCCACATCAGATTTTTTATGACTTTTTATTAAATTATTTACGAAAATAACAACAAATTATAAAAAATGATTACTAAGGAAAATATTGCATAAACTTTAAATTACTTTTTGAAAAATGTGAAACAGACTCATTATTAGCGAACTCCACTGTTTGAGAACAAAATGACTGTAACATCTCCGTCACAGAATACTAAAACAAATATTACGGCTTCACGAATATCAATTAACACTTTCTAAAAATAGATCGATTTCAATTCAAATGAAATTAAAAAAAATCTAAATCTGTAATTTAAAAATGTAATATAGAATTACAATTAATGTTTATTTAATTGAACGATATTACTTATTTACAATAAAACAATAATTGCAACAATTATGTGTCGAATAAACTAGTTTCACATTATTATCCTGGTAATTATCTTATCAGGCAATAATAAATCATATTACTTTTTATTAACAGCATCATATTCCTCAACTTCGAAAACAATTAATCTTTTATTACAAAATTTATTACTTATCTTGTATTACAATTATAATTCCGAGTTTTCTAGAGATAAAACTTCATAACTTCCTTAAAATGTCAGAGATTGATAGTGAAATATGAGTCAAATAAAATAAAATTACGACGAATCAATTATTTATCGAGTTTTTCTATCAAATGTCACTTCCAGTTCCGGGATGACTAAGCAACCGCACATCTGCTAGAGCTATCACAGATTTACGAAAGAGGAAGCGATCTTTCGCGGTGGAATACATTATTCGAATAGCAAAAAAGATTGGCGTTTTATTCACACTCTCAAAGAATGTATAAATTGCTATAAAAATGAAAAAGGACGTTTATAAAAGTGATATTTTATTGTAACACCCTGGATAAGAATTATTTATTACAATGATGGAAATTTTTTCTCGAAAAAAAAATGCATGATCTTGTTTACAATCTTACTAAATTGCATATATTACAATAAAGTAATAATTATGAATTTTGCACTAATTAAGTACATACGAGTATAAAAAGAAATCAAAAGATATAATTACTAATTATGGTATTTCTAGAAGTGGTTTCTATAATTTTTTGGTTTATTTCTTGATAAAAAAATCTGATGTGGCCAGCACCGACATAACCTCTCGCCAGATATTTTACCTGGTTGTATGCATAAAACATAACATATTTCTAAATACAAATACATAGGTATATTCATGTCTCACTACAAAATAATTCTCACGTATATTTACAAAATCTATGGGATATTTTAATATAAATTATGTACAATACATACATTTTCTTTATAATTAATATATTTAAATTTTCTTTTTCTACTTTCCTTTTGTTTTTCTTTATATTCGTCATTTTTTTCGCAAATTCCTTTTATATTCTTTTGCGTTGTTAACTTTTTTTAATTTTCATAATCTTCATAATGATGTACAAATATTTTTGACAGTGGCATACAAATATTTTTGATAGTGATATTTATGTGTCAATTACAAACGTTTGTATTTCTTGCCTTGAAGTAGTTTGATCTGAGATTTTTTACATCAAATTATTTTATATGCAATTCTTTATCTCCAGATCTATAGAAGATATAATAATGAATTCATATTTATCGAATAAAGAATTTAACGTTCTTTAATATAAGTAAGTATTTACACAAATTTTCGATAAATAACATTTAGATGATTTTTTTCTTGTAACTACTACTTCCGGTTGTCCAATTGTTACCAAAACTTAATAAACTTTTCCCATTATTGTTAGATTGAGGAATCCGTAGTTAAAAATGTCTTAAGTCTTATAGTACTTGAGAAATCGTGGATCCAACATCCACACACACACATACATACATACACACACACACACACACACACATACACACACACACACACACACACACACACACACACACACACATCATCATCGTAAAAATAAATAAATAAATATAATTACACACACACACGCACACACACACACATGCAAATCATCGAAAAAATGTTATAATCGGATTCTAGGGACCTTAAAACGTGCTTATTCACTAAAATCTGGATATGCGATTTTTAGCAATTCAATACCTCTCTTAGCGAGAGATAAAAATGGAACAAGATCGGTCATTTTCGTTCATTTTACTTATGTGTTCATTACTATATCTGACATATGCCAACAAAAACAAAAGCTATACAGAGATTATTCCCGGGAATATAATAATTATCTCTATAGCTTTATTCTCAGTATAATAATGACAGGATTGGTTAAAACGCAGATACGTGACACAAAATGGAACATTTCATTGGTTGCAAGAAATGCCAAAAAATTATCAATAATAATTTCTAGTAATGCCAATTTTTTCATAATTTTATCATTAATTTTTGAACATATATTGATAATCAAGATGATAAATGACATATAATGGGCCCGTCCAAGTCTTCGACTTTTTAGAAAGTACATGTCGCATATGAATTTTGAATATAAATAAATGAAAACGAAATAAAAATTGCTATATTAATTGAATTTTTATACCGATAATAATGTAATTAAAGTTTTTAGCGTAAAATGGTCGCCATGTTGTGACGTCAGTGTCACTACAGTCTTCCAGTTACCCTGTGGAAATGTCACTATAGAGTGGACCATGCATATTTTGCTCAAAAATTCGCGATTGGCTTTACACATACTCTAACATGCACATATTTAATATATCGGAGAAATTTTTATTAATATCAAAAGAAAATTTACTTATTAAATAAATTTATATTATAATTTATGTTTTAATTATTGTAATTTCAATACTTGTCATTGTTGTAATCATTTAGTAAATAGGAATGTAAATGCTGGATTACTTTTTATTATGAACTATGTTTTGATTTTTCTAATCAATACTGTCATTGTATTTAATTATAAATACAAAATAGTTTAAATATATAACCTTCAATAGTATATTAAAGAAAGTCTTAAAGACACATTCAATAAAGCATAGTTAACCTAATTATGAAAAGGAGCAAAAATTATTAATTTTATTTACCTGATTTTTAAATAAATTAACATATAACACTATTCTTGCAAGTAAACCAAATAAATATATATTTTGAAATGATATTAACATTTTAATGGTAACGTATGTCGATTATCTCTACTTACGGCGGAGTGACGCTAACGTCACAACTTCCGCGCCGAAACTTTAATTATTATTTTAGGCGTTATTAAGCATAATTTCAAGAAAACAAAAAATACGGAATTTCTATTTTTAAATTCTTCGTAACATAAAAAATTCAAAAAAAGTTGGACGGGCCCATTGTCACATACATATAGAATGATCAAATTATCCAAAGAAAAACAATCAAAAATAAAATTAAAAACTACCAGCATGGATACTTCCCGAATATCAGATAGCACCAATTTTATTATCAAATTAACACCCCTAAACATTTTGAGACTGTTAACTATACCAGCATTATTTCGGCGTTTCTTTCATATTGCTTGATGTTAAATTGCATGTTATAGGCTTGACTCTTGTGTTAGCAACGGAATTTAAAAAGGAAATGTCTCATTGCTCGCCCTTGCCAACAATAATTAAACTCGGCCGTCCCGAAGGGTGGAAATGTATTTTTCATTAATTGTGATTAATGGGTTCTGCAGACGGAATATTTTGTTCTGTTTGTAATGCATTTCAGCAAATGGACTCGCGTGCTGCTTCTTATCTATTCTAAAGGTGATTCATTACAAGCTAAGTGCTTCTGACGATGTTTTGTGGAAAAATAAACTATGTAAGTACTTGTTACCTAATTATAATGAGATATTCCACTGCAGTCAGATTTAATATAGAAAATAGAATAAAATAACAGAGTAAGAAAAAATCTTCACAATGGGGGTCCTACACTATTTTTTTTATAAAACTTCTTCTAAATTGAACGCGATCTGTATTTCTATAAAGTCATATATACAGGGTGTAAATGAAATAAGTACATTAAATTTAACCAGTAATATAACTCGTTGAGAGCAACAATATTTCTTAATAACTTTTTCTCGAAATCGCATATTTTTTAGCATTTTTACTACCCCGTAAATCGACGAGTCGTTCCAAGTATTTTTCTAATAATTGAATGCAATAGCAATGGCTCTGAAAATTTTTATTTTAGCAATTGACAGTCCTGTCAGTTATTGTAATAAAATTTAGACATTAGTAATAAACTTGTTTATAAGGTAAAATTCTGTCAAAATGGTTACATTTACAAATAGCGAGTACACAGATATTGTAATTACTTACCTATGGTTTATTTATTTATTCGTATCTTTACTACTTTTTAATTTGTGGTTGATATAAAGACACTGTTATAGAGTTGCCAGCGCATTTAGACGGGGCGTTTCCAAATCATACTGTTCCTAATATTCGCACATTTGTTAATCTTGTACATCTTTATCATAATACGGAGTGTCACATATGACAATTTTTAAAAAAAGCAACAGCTGTATCCATACCATGTGCAAAAAGTTCAATGTTTTCAGCACATAACAGACTTCAATTTTGGGAATGGCTCATAATGTTCATTAATGAGACTGAATTTACTTGGGAAGGTGTATTTATTATGCACAATAAACATCTCGACAGACGAAAATGCTGTAAAAATTTTCATTAAAAACTGTTTGGGCGGGAACAATAAATGGATGACTAATTATTGGTACTCATGTACCTCGTTTAAATGCAGAAGAGTTTGTACTTACATTTTTTGAATAAAGTATTTAAACTATTATGATTTGTCGACGATAAATAATTATCTCATAACCTAATAACTATGCTTTTGCTCTTCCTTGTTTTCCATTATTCACAGGTGATTAAAATCCTGGTTTAATGCACACCTTTTTAATTTTGGTATCCATAATTATATTTCTTTATTTTAAAAATTGTACTATTACGCATTAATTAATAATAAATGTTATTTCCGTTGATTCGTTTATTAATTACTGAGACTGCAAGTGTAACCGATAACCGACAATTTTTGAGCTGTTTGTATCCTACTTGAAAACGGCAGCAGCCATTTGTTCTCCATGGGCGGGTAACGAAATATGCAGTAAATCTTTAAAGAATTTTAACTCAAAAACTAAAAGATTAGAAAAAAAAGTTATTAAGAAATATTGTTGCTCTCGTCGAGTTACATTACTGGTTAAATTTAATGCACGTATTTCATCTACACCCTGTATATATATATATATATATATATATATATATATATATATATATATATATATATATATATACAGGGTGATTCATCGGTCTGTCCTCTCTCTATAACTCTTTTATTTTAAGTCAGATAGAAAAACTCTTCGAATATAATTTATATGATATATTGTTGTCTATCTACCTATCATATGCATTTGTATACAGGGTGCTCCGTTTAAGCGCAACAATATGTAACTTTAAATTTCTTAATGGAACAGCCTATATTTATTTATTTATTTTGATAGTAAATTAGATTCCCTTTAAAAAAGTATTAAATAATAAGGGGTCTAAAATTATAAATTAAGAAGTTATTTACGTTCATAAAAGATAGTAGTTCATTGTGAAAAATCCATAATATAATACAAAATTTTGATCCTTTTTTATTAATACTTTAAACATTACACTAATTCCAAAGAAGCTATTCAAATTTAGTGACAGACTAAATAATGCAAAATTATAATAAATGCTCGAAAACTTGTCCTTCAATTTCAATAGATTTTTCTATTATAAATATTATATTAACCATCTCATCTTTACTAAAATTTGAATTATTCATTTTCACATCAACATCAACAATGATAAACTAAGAGTATTTGTACAACTTGTTTGTTTAAATTCGAAACAATTGATCAAATTATCCATAGCTTACTTTGTTAAAAATAACATGATAGAAACATATCATTCAACGAATAAAGGTAAATAACTTTTTAATTTATAATTTTAGACCCCTTATTACTTAATACTTTTTTAAAGGAAATCTAATTTACTATCAAAATTAATAAACAAATATAGGGTATTCCATTAAGAAATATAAAGTTACATATTGTTGCGCTTAAATGGAGCATCGTGTATATAAATGGATATGGTACGTAGATAGATAATACTATATCATATAAATTATATTTGAAGATTTTTTCTATCTGACTTAAAATAAAAGAGTCATAAAGAGAGGACAGACCGATGAATCACCCTGTATATATATATATATATATATATATATATATATATATATATATATATATATATATATATATATATCCAAGATATTATGCTTGCTTTAACATCTTGGATAAAAGTTTTAATGTCCAACTACGGTCCTTTTCCTAATTTCTATTTTAACAATTATATTTGCGATAAGATTTTCTGGGTGGCACAATGTTCATGGTTGTTTTCAAATTGATTTCAATTTAATTAAAGCTCTCTATATACCATTACATCATATAAATGGTACATTAAACATTTAATCGATAATTTAATGACGGATCTGACATTTCATGCCGGTGATATCAACAAGTATTCAAAATAAAATAAGAAAAGGAAAGTAGATACAATGAAAACAGTTTATTTTGATACATACACTCTATATCTCCCAGTTGATCCCCACGTCATCAATTTCTGATGCAAGAATTACAAAAAATTTATCTAGCATCTTTGTCATACACACATGGCTAATATGAGACTTTTATTCGCTATCTCATTGTCGTCGGTTTTTCAGAGGGGTTTAAGTTATCTCCGTCTAACCAAAAAATGAAATAGAAACTGTATTGTAACCGCGGTAACGAGTGTAATTTTCAAATATTTGAATTATTTGAATATTCATGTCATTCATGTGATTAAGGTGATTTTGGCATCGATAAAAATTTGTGCTTCGTTGTGTGTTGCGTGTTGGTAATTTTGTTTATTTATATTTATTATACATATTGTGCATTTTACTATTGCAAAGACAGTGTTTCTAAGATGTCCGACAATTATTGCAATATATTGCTTTTGAACAATAAAAAGAGGTATATTTCATCTATTATACTTATATCGTATTTATTCAGTTGGTTTATTATTTCTAAATAACTGTTTATACTTCGAATTTTGATGAATAACGAAATTGACAATGTCTGTTTTTATACCAATTTTGACTTTACATTATAATTATTCAATTGCAAAATATGTGTCACTTCGAGTTTTGATGAATAATAATATTCACACAGTAGGTATATATTATATTAGCGAACAAAATTATTGCAAATAAAATATTGAAAATGTCAAACATGACAAAGTCCTGTCATACTCCACTTTATATAAAACTAGAACCGTAGCCTACGTTATTAATACAAGGCCGGGAAACAACTCAAATTTTGTTTAAAAATCTGACCAAAAACTCTAATTCCAAAAACGCTTATGAGGGCGCGACTTATTCCGGCTGTCATTCAAATGTCATCTTTAGACTGTCAAAATAATATATTGAGATTATAAATTTAGCGGTTATAACCACCGTTATACGTTTTTTTTTAAAACTATATAAATGAATAAAGAATACAACAAATAAAAATGTAAATAATATATAATTTATATATAATTATATTATTTATATTTCTTTATACACTGTTGTACTACTATTATATTATTCATAAGTTTAATTAACATAACAGAAGTTGAACTAATATAAGAAATATGTTGGTAAAGGCTGTAGAATAGGTGTTGTAACGCCACAACGCACACTGCACAGCTGGTTAATGCGCACGCACATATAGTGTTTGCGCGCGAATTAGCAGTCTATCATCCCTCAGCATTGAAACATGTGCTTAACCGTTTCACAGACCAAAAAAACACTATGTGCTTGTACAACAATATTTTCTATTCTATTGTAGCCCAAGTAATAAATAAATGTTCAAGTAGTTAATGTGTTTGCGTGTATTTATAAACAAGATTTAAGATTAGCCAGCAAACCACAGAAGGGAGAAGGTACCAGCCATTGATATGCATTTGAGTTTGAAAACCCATCCAGTAAATAAGATACGAGGGTACCCTTTTATATTTCGGGATTAGAGAACAAAAACAAATATTAATCATCGAAAATAGCTTTATTGTTTTTCAAAATATTCCCCATTAAGATCTATACACTTTTGCATGCGTTTGAACCAATTGTCGAAGCACTTTTGCCACTCTGATTGAGGTATCTCCAAAACATGCATTCTGAACGCATCAACCGCTTCTTCAGGTGTCGAAAAACGTTGACCTCTCATTTTATTTTTTACGCACGGGAATAAAAAGAAGTCATTCGGTGCCAAGTCAGGACTATACGGCGGATGACTCATCAAATCGATGTTTTGAGTGCTCAAAAATGCAGTTGTTTGAGCCGATGTGTGAGAGCTCGCATTGTCGTGGTGAAGAGTGATCCGTCTTCGGCGGTTGGTTTTCCTGATTTCTTGGAAGACAACTGGCAAACAAATGGTTGTGTACCACTCAGAATTGACTGTTCTGCGTTGTTCTAGTGGTACGGTTGCGACATGTCCAGTTTTTCCGAAAAAACATGCGACCATTTGCTTGGAAGTGCTTCGTGCGTGAACAACTTTTGTGGGATTTGGCTCATCTTGAAACACCCATACAGTCGACTGCTGTTTACTTTGGGCTCATACGCGTAAATCCACGATTCATCACCTGTCACGATGTCATAGACGTGTTTCGAAGCACCGCGATCGTATTTTTTGAGCATTTCTTTCGACCAATCAACACGAGCCTTTTTTTGAGCGATTGACAAATTGTGTGGGATCCAACGCGAACAATTTTTTTTGACAGTCAAATGTTCATACAATATTGAATGTATGCTGGTCCCACTAATGCCTAAGGTTGCCTCAATCTCACGATACGTCACATGACGATATTGTAATATCAGTTCGCGCACAGCATCAATGGTTTCCGGAACAACAACTGATTTTGGACGACCTTCACGAAATTCGTCTTGGAGTGAACTACGACCTCGGTTGACTTCACCATACCATCGATAAACACTGGTCCTTGATGGAGCTTCATCGCCGAAAATTGAATTAAGTTCATCGATGCACTGTTGTTAACTTAATCCACGTCGAAAGTTGTAAAAAATAATCGCACGAAAATGTTCACGATTTAATTCCATTTTTTGGCCGAGATGAATCTTTTAAGTTACTGTAAACAACACAAATAGCGCTCGTATGTCAAAACGTTCTGAGTACGTATAACCTCAAAAATGTCAAACTTTACGGTAGAGCTGTCAGTTGCCAGATTGCAACACTAGGGTTGTCCAATCCCGAAATATAAAAGGCAACCCTCGTATTGGATATAGTTGTGAACAGGTATTATGATAACTAATGTATCATAATAAATATAAACTATTAATTATTACTACAGATTGGACATATTGTTCTTAAAATTTCAAAACTTTTCGAGACAATGGTTGTTCATGTTTTTAAAATGCATATCATTGGCTTTGTGAACTATATTAATAAGGGTTTGATAAATTTGGAACACAATGTACGTAGAAGTTGTTTGTTGTCACATTTATCACATTTCAGTTTTTCTGATATTACAGGAGCAACGATTGATGATAATTGTTGCAAGAGTTTATAGTTTTATGGAATGGCTGCAAGTACAATTTTTTTTATAAGAAGCAAACATCCAATCAAATTATTTAAAGGGTAATGCAAATCATCTCTGCATATGTTCTTAATTAAACTATATAGGTAACGCTTCATTCTTATATGGCATAGAAAGAAGATTTAAACATTGAGATACACAATACTGTTTCATTATTGTGTTTAATTTCAACAGAAATAAGTGAATAATATAATGATTACAATACAACAATAATTATTAAATAGTACAACATTATATAATAACGAATGCTAAATGAAAACTACGTTGAAACTTTATGAAACGAAATCACAAAACACATACGTCAAAAATGACAGCGAGAATAAGTCGCGCCAAAACGGCAAGTTTGGAACTAGAGTTTCTGTTTGACAGATATTGTGATGTTTCCCGGCCTTGTATTAATAACGTAGGCTACGCTAGAACATTAAATCCCTATAATAAAACCATGGTAACAATATGACGTCATCAATTCCCTCCCTCCCCTGGCGATTTGAACCATACGTTTACTATTGATGACGTGGGGATCAAGTCGTGGAAATGGACTTTATACATGCAAATAATGTCATATATTTTCCAACATTTACTATTAAATGTATAATTAACTACTACATTGTTTATACTTTAACCACAGATAAAGAAACACAAATATGTGCATTTATCTGTGTTTGAACCACTGATTAAACATTAAATATTTGTAGGTAAAGTGAAATTTAAGTAATTTAATTATACAGGATGTCCAGGGTATCTTGTCCAGCTTGGATATCTCGAGAACTATAAGAGATACGAAGTCGGTTAAATTAGATAAAAGGTGCTCCATTAGGAGATCATTTTAATGGTGTTTCGTTATTTGCGAAAAAATGCATAGGTCACTAAATATAGGCGAAAATGTAAATTTTGCATTTTTTTATTTTCGCAAATAACTTTCAAGTGTGAAATAATACTGGATTTTAATTTGCACTCTTTATGGCACTTTTTATGTTTTTCCGAATGGCGATGCCCAATTTTTATATCACTTTTGGTTATCTGATTTTTTTAAAATTCTCCAACGATCTGTAATTGTCTTAATTGTCTTTCATTTGTTTCAAACCGTAAAAGTGTAACAATTATTAAATTTAATTGAAAAACAAAATTAAAAATAATAATTTTATAAAATAGATAATTTCCTTATTTACTTCTCATAATTTTATAGTTTTAATTTAATATTTTTATATGTACGGCATAGTATACACTATGCAGTGGTAAAAAATATGAACGTCGCAATTCAAAAGAACATAAAAAGTGCCTTGCAGAAGTTCAAATTAAAATCCGATATTGCTCCATACTAGAAAGTTATTTTCAAAAATAATAAACTGAAAAATTTGAATTTTCGTCTATATTACAACGCTTTTTAATATTTGGAATAATAGAATAAATTGTTCAGCATTACTTTCCAAATTCCTAATTCGTGTACCTAGGTCAACATCCCGTACGGGATACACATTCTACCTACCGCCTCATAAGACTAATGTACTGTATAAATCACCAATCTATGTAATGTGTAATTTTTATAATGGTGTTTGTAACAGTGTATATATATTTTCTTGAACTTGGCTTTTCTTTGTAATATTGTTTTCATGGTTTGTATAAATTTTGTATATTTCATTTACTTGTCTTGGGTGTATGCCTTTTTGAGTAATAAAGGTTATTATTATTATTATTATTATTATTATTATTATTATTATTATTATTATTATATTTAGTGATCTAGGCATTTTTTTTTTAAATAACGCATTATTAAAATGGTAAAATGGTCTCTTAACAGGAGTGAGTGATTACTCCAAAAAAAAAAAAAAAATATTTCCTGTACTAAAACTATTAATATTTTTAAAACTTCAACCTTAGACGAACATACTTCCGATATTAAACTGCATTAAAAATAGTTGTTTATGCTACAAGAGATGTATGTACCATTTACTAATTGTGGACCATTTAATAATTTTTTTTATCCACAACTGTCAAATAATATACCCATAATTCTACCAATTTTTATCAATTAATGACCTTCGTTACTGTTACTAATTGAATAATATTGACAGTTCAATGGAATAATATTATTCAATCGTTATGCCAAATTCAAATCCTACCTTTCAAAGAGTACACACAAAATTACTTTTAATAAGTAATTCTTTCCACATAAAAAGCCAAAATTACACTAGTTTTGTCATTTTTCATACTTTTATTTTCTTCTTAAGCTTGAATTGTAGCTGAATAGTCGGTTTTAAGATTTTATATTAAATGTCAAATCACTTCATAATTTTGTTACAACTACAACGATGACTAGATTTGTCTATGTAAACAAAAACATTTTTGCATTTGTCAGTGAGAAAATTCTACTTATTTTTCAAAACCAATATGTCACTGATATGTTATTATTTGACAATTGTGGATAAAGTATAGTATTCTATTCGCATGTAATGGTTATTACTCATTCGAATGATTTACATCACTCGCGTTCGCTCGTGATGCAAACTTCATTCTCATGAGTAATACCATACATTACATGCTCATTGAATAATATACTATTAATTTAATAATTTAATAATAATTAATAATTTAATAATTTAATAATAATTTAATAATAATTTAATTTTTTTTATTAGATTCTGTAGACACAATAATACAGTGTATAGAACAAGTCAGATAAATATACTACAAATTACATGTTAAAAAATTCATTCAAATCATAGAAGCTGTGTCCAATTAGAAAAGTCTTCAATGATTTTTTAAAAAGTTTGAAATTATTTTCGTTTTTTAAGTTTTCAGGCAAGTTATTAAAAATTTCTAAACCCAATCTGTTTGGAGAGTTTTTAGTAATATTTAATCTAGATTTTGGGATATAAAAATTGCTCTTATGACGAGTATCATAATCGTGTAGACTTGAACTCATGGTAAATGATGTTTTATTCTTATAAATGAACAGACAAAGTTCGTAGATGTAAATTGAAGTTAAAGTCATGATATTTAATTCCTTAAAACTATCTTTACAAGAAGTTCTCGAGGTTATATTTGTAATGCAACGTACAATTCTTTTTTGCGCTACAAAAACTTTGTTACCTGGATTTGAGGCACCCCAGAAATAAATACCGTACCGTAATCTAGACTCAACGCTCGCCGAATAGAACATGACTAATTGTTTTCTGTTTAAATATTCTTTAAGGTGACGGATTTGGTAGCATATGATATTTAATTTGGTCACAAGCTCTTTGCACTGGGGGCCCCAGTTCAAATTACTAGTGAACAGTAAACCCAAAAGGCGTACAGGGTCATTAGTATCCTGTAAATTATTTCGTAGACAAATATTAAATTGAGAGTTTTTATTGCTTGCCATTTGAAATTTAACTATTTTTGTCTTGCTATGATTTAGGAGCAATTTATTGTCTTGACACCATTGTTCCATTGCTTCTACGTTTTGATTGCATTTGTTAATTAATGTGCTTTTATTTGGATTTGAAATGACTACGGAAGTGTCATCTGCATATAGTGTGGGAAAGCAATCATCAGGTAAAGCAGTAATTACATCATTTAAAAAAATAATGAAAAGGACGGGAGCAAGTACTGTACCCTGAGGTACACCGATATTTGTAAGTACTGAATCAGATCTAGAAGTTTGTATTTTTGACTTATCGCTAAAATTGATTGTCACTAATTGACTTCTATCTGATAAAAAGCTAGAAACCCAATCCAAAGGAACACCTCTAATACCCATACGATCCAATTTATTTAGTAATAGGGGAATGTTAACACAATCGAATGCTTTACAGAAATCGTAAAGAATGGCGACTGGAAATTCACCTTTTTCAAGATTTACAATTACATTTTTGTAGAAGCAGTTTAAAGCATCTACCGTAGAGCTATTTTTTCTGAAACCAAATTGTTCAATATTAATAATACGATTTTGTTCTAAAAAACTTAATAGCCTGTCAAGAAAACAGTATTCAAAGATTTTTGAAAACCCCGAAGTTAGCGCAACTGGTCTGTAATTATCCAATGAGGTCTTATTACCCTTTTTATGGATAGGTACAATTTTATTTACTTTCAAACTTTGAGGAAATTGCCCATTTTGAAAAGAGAGATTAATTATAAATGTCAATGGTAAAACTATAAATTCAGCGGCGCTGCGGATAACCGAGTTTGGAACATTATCAGGTCCGCATGAATTTTTATGTTTTAGTTTATTTATAATAATCCTAAATAACTCTATCTCATCTAAAGGATTTAGAAAGAGGCCATTGGATACATTCGGAATATTTCTCAGTGGATTCCTATTTACAGTTGGAATGCGGTTTTGAATAATCAATGGTGCATCTTTAAAATGATTATTAAACACGTTAGTAATAATTTTTGGATCAGAAATAATTTTGTTGTTATGAATAATTTTATTACAAGCCTCAGTCTTATTTTTACTTACAGAATTTATAATGCCCCATGCACTCTTTGTCATGTTGTTGGAGTTGATTATTTTATTTTGGTAAAATTTCTTTTTAGTTGCAGCAACTAACAGAGAATGTTCCTTCTTAGCTTTTTTATAAATTGCACTAAAATTTGGATTATTTTTTCTGATCTGAAAAAGAGATTTTAGATTTAAACTAGAATTAATAATATCACTATTAACCCAATTTTTTCTGTTTTTATCCCTTGCAACTATTTTTCTAAGTGGAAAATTATTGTTAAAATGTGAGATAAAAATATTAAAAAAACTATCATAAGCTTCATCTATAGTAGGTTTCGAATAAACATCATTCCATTGTTCAAGAGCTAAATGTTCGCGAAAATTTTGCAAATTGGATTCCTTAAAAATTCTCCTGTAACAGGTTGTGTTTGTATTTAAATGAGTGTTTCTGTTTGTTTCTAGAAGTACTGTTCTGTGATCTGATATGAAATTTTCTTGAACTACAGCTACACAGCTTCTAATATTTGTAAAACAATGATCCAATTTATTATCTCCTCTGGTGGGGTTATTTACTTTATTAGATAGGTTAAAAGTTGATAAAATATCATTCAGATAATTGTATTCATTAACATCTCTTTCCGGATCTAAATTAAAATCTCCACATATAATTATCTCGTAATCAACTTTGTAAATATGATCTAACACTAAATATATTTTATCACACATAATTTTGTAATCACAATTTGGAGATTTGTATATATTCAATATAAGTGTTGGTTTAAGGTTATCTGATTTCCATATAACAGCACAAGCTTCAAAGAACTTTTCAACACAATACTTAGAAATGTCAAGAGAGACAATATCTTTGCATATGCTATCGTGGCACCAGATACCTACCCCTCCGCCCTTATAAAAGGTTCTGCAATGACTAGCACTACAAGTATAATTTTTAAAATAGAAACTATTAATTGTTTCAGTCTTACACCATGTCTCACTCAGACATAAAAACATTAAAGGATATTTGTTTATATATTCAGTGAATATTAGATTCACTTTGTTTAGAGATAAACTTTGGCAGTTTAAAATTAAAAAATTAAAATTTAAGGTTTTTTGCAAAGTAGTGTCAATATTGCTAGGTATTTTCAAAGGGTTTTTGTTTGTTGGGCACGCCTGTGAAAAAACTTATTTATGTGGGTTCCAGCCGGCCAGAGAGAAGGATCCATGGCTTTTGTAATGTTCGATTGGCATAAGGTCACTTTGAAAGAAGAGTAGTAAGCAGGATATTTTGAGTTCATTTTCTCACAGTTTGCCTCTGGAAAAATGGGTAGCAAATAGTCTCTAACCTCCTCTATCGTTGTTTCGGGATGTAATTTATATATATGTAGAGATGTGGGATTTGATACCGCAGCTCTTAAAGATGTCGAGTCATTTGAAATATGGTTTCCGATCACGGTGGAAGAACGCCTTTTTGAACTTTTATTATTATCAGATTGATCTGATTTGGAAGTTTGATCATTCTGTATTTGATTATTAAAAGTATTTTCGCCGTTTGAGGATGTTTTTTTGTTCTGAAACCCGTGTGCATTTTTAACTTTTTGTTTATCATTTTTGACAGCAATAGATTCCAATTTCTCTGTCGTTAAGTTCGCAGACAGCGGTAAATTGTGGTTAGCAGGTTTCGCTTTGTCATTAATTTGTTTAGTGTTAGATGGCACTGTTTGTTTCATATTGTTTATTTTCTTATTAATATTTATTAAGTTTATTTGTTGTTTAAGTGACTGAATTAAGTCATTTTGATTATTTATGATAATATCTTTATTAGAAATAATTTCCTTTAGATATTTTATTTCAGTTTTAAAAGCACTTAAGTGATCATCTGTTGTACTAGAAAAAGAAATGTCAAGGACATTGGCGTCCTCCAATATACAACAGTTTATTTTATTATCATCAATTATTTTTATGTTTTTCATAAGTTTAACACAACTATTATGCGTTACAGTACTACATATGACGCACTTAACACCACTAACAGCTGTTTGTCTACACTTTTTACATTTATTTACACTAGAGTTATTTGATTGATTATCACTAGGCGCCATGTTAACACTGCGCCCGAGCGATAGCGAGGGCTAGCAAATAAGTTTGAGAGTGGTCAAATGTACCTACATCTCGTGTTGCATATAAGAGTTTTTCAAATCCCAATGATTTATTTTTTACCTGTTCATTTTCACTGCCAGATATGTCAAAGCTGTCAAGAAATATAGATGAATATTGATACATTAAAAAAAAGAAACTAAATATTCCATGGAAAATTTAAGAAGAAAAACGCTGTCATCTGTCACATTTGTCACGTCAACGGTAACTTTTGAATGGAAATATTTATGAAATGAAGACAATTTGATACAAATTAAATTTAAAATTATAAGAATGAATAAATATTTGACACAAGTTAGAGGGAGGTAAGTTCAGCTGTAGGGAAGTAAGGACAATCCTTACGTCCCATGGTTAATAGAAACCGATGTCTTGACAGTAAAATAAACATACATCCCTACAAACAATGTCCTAATAGCCTACTTACGATATTGGGAGTAGGAAAAAATAATTATTGAAATCCATTAGTATTTTGATTTTAATGGTAAAATGATATATGCAACTGTAAGATTCACTTTTCGACTGGGCGCCACTGGTTTAGAAGCGCTGGCTTAAGGCAAAAGCACTTGACATTCTTAAACACAATAACAACCCCCGACCCTTGCATGGTCAGGCTAGTTAGTCGTTGTGTGCTAGCAGTGCTATATGGATGTGTGTGAAACTGTGAAAGTGTCCATAAGAAAAGATTAGCTGCTTGCAGTAATTATAGGTGAGTGGTAGAACTCGCTGTCATTCTAATTATTATACAGGTATAGTTTGGTGTGGATCACCAAATGCTTGATTGATATGTTATACACTGCTTGTGTATTTGATATGCATGGTATATGTGAAGTATACATTTGTATTATTTGTTTGTGGCCGCAAACGTAGTAGTTTCCTAATTAATTATCCGAAGAGTTGTCTGGGACAACTCTGGGTCCATGGAGCTTTATGCTTCGAGGTGTGACGACACCAAATGAGAGGCTGAGATCCACGAGAACGTCTGGGACGTTAAGGATAAACCTGGGGTTTATCATGATAGGTCTGGGACCTATAAACGTGTGATCGTAAGCTAAACTCTCATAACGGGTCTGGGACCCATTGACCTCTGGGAGGTCGAGTTCTGGGAACTCACATGTCTGGGACATGCAAATGAGGGGCTGAGACACACGATAACGTCTGGGACGTTAAGGATAGACCTGGGGTTTATCATGATAGGTCTGGGACCTACACTCGTGTGATCGTAAGCTAAACTCTCATTATGGGTCTGGGACCCATTGACCTCTGGGAGGTCAGAGCTCTGGGAGCTCAACATGTCTGGGACATGTGTGTGTGGCTACGGTACCGCTAGTGGCTCAGAAATGATTATTCACGAGAGCCGTATTCCAGCAATTCGTCAATGCACTGGGTGTATACTTTTGCGGATAGGGGTACCGGAAACCACAAGGTGTTAGGCAGCATTTAATATGCGGGGCACCTACCCAAGTCTGGGACTTGAGAGCAACCTTATTCCTGCCCCCCCTCCTGTCTATCTCATTAGATGATAATGCACGCCTGTGATAATTGTTGTAAATTGGAATGACAATGTGTATTTTATCCCACTTAGGGGAACGCGTCGTAGAGGGCCAGTCCGTCGCTGACAAAGTTGCGTGTTTGGGAAAAGACGCCGATAACAGGTCAAAAAGGAAAGTGAATTGTATATATTAGATTATTGCATGTATTATCGCCCATATATTCTAGTTAAGTAATAAATGAAAAAGATTAATAAAAAATAGTAAAAACCATAGCTTTTATCTCAGAAAGTGGGATCTGAATCACGATCACGTTGGCCATTGTTTAAACAAAATACATATTTTGTTATTGAAAAATATACAATTCATAAAACTTTGACGTTATCGTTGTCTTAATATATGTTGTTTATCTTGCATCCCTTCTAGGAATGTATAATGTTTTATGCCAGTTAAAAGTGTACACTGCGTAACACTTAAGAAACATAAATCCATAAGATAAACCCATCGGTCTGACCGTCGCATCACACGTGCGAAGTAATAAATTTAGTTGAAAATGTCAAACCCTATGAGTGGTACTTGACTCAGTTGTTTAGGTCGAGCGGAACTAATAGACACTGTTCAGTTTTGAGTAACGAAAAATGCATCCTAAAACTGTCATCCCGAAAGGCTCATAAATTTAGATAACATCATTTGTTTAGTTGTGTCTGCTCCTCATTTGCCTCACCCTGCAATGATTTGTTAGAATATTTCACATCGGACATAAATGATAAAAATATTTTAGCAATGCAATTATTAAATTTATAGTACTCGTTTGATCGAAGAAATTGACGGAATAAACTTGTTACAGAGAAGTGTAACAAAATTCGGTAATTCGGATATTACAATAGTGATTGTAAATCTTGTAGATGACTATTCTATTGCAACTAAATTATGAAAGAAGCAATGTTGTTCACTCCTGTTATGCCGAACTAGAGAATGAACTACAAGTAATGTTAAAACTAAATTTTGAAGGCAAAATTTACTGACATTGTTAAATAAATACATTATAATTGTTTTATTTAAAATTTAACTGAAATAAAGTGTACTAAATCGAAATTAATGTACAGGATAATAAACTATAATATATCACCCCTGTCGCATATCAAAATACGAGGAAAAAGTAAAAGAAATGATTAAAGAATTATTTGATAATTACATTATTATGAGGTCTCGTGGTTGCGCGCCTGAATGTCTGGTCGCGAATCTAGTTAACCGGATTCGATCACGACCGACGCCAAATATTTCGAAATTTAAATGGCACAGAATTGACGCCTGTGGCGCGCTCCCCACGCCAGCAATAAGCGCCCGTGAGGTGACGCCTGGTAAACGCCTGTGAGGTGACGCCTGGTAAGCGCCCGTACGGTACAGGTATGTCATCATCATTACCGAGGTCTATGTGCGGGGCGGATTCGCGCACCCAGCAATGTGTAATGTGTCGTGATGATATATTTATTTTATTTAACTTACATTATTGAAGATTCATATTCACCATATGCTTCTCATGTTTTATTAGTGAAAATGAAAACGGATGATATGCACCTTTGTATAGATTATCGCAAATTGAATAATGTTACTGTTAAAGATAAATATCCGTTACCGCGAATAAATGATCAGCTTGATCGGTTACGGGGATGTAAATATTTTATAACTTTGGACCTTACTTCTGGTTATTATCACAAAACAAAGTGAATATGAATTTAATCGACTGCGATTTCGTCCTATAAACACTCCCAGTATTTTTCAGAGAATGATGGATAAGATTTTAGGCACATATAAAAATAATATAGCAATGGCGTATATCGATGATATATATTAATACCATCTAGGACTATAGAGGAGGGAATCAGAAATTTGGAAATAATTTTGAAAATAATGCGAAAGGAAGGGTTAACATTAAAACTTAATAAATGTGTATTTTTGCAACCAAAATCGATTATTTAGGATTTGAAATTAGTAGTGACAGTATACGGCCGGATGCAGAAAAAAAATTAGGGTTGTAAAAGATTTCCCAGTACCTCAAAATGTACATAATATTAAACAGTTTATCGGATTAACAAATTGTTTCCGACAATTTTTAAATAAATACGTCGAAGTAACACAGCCACTTACAAAATTATTAAAGAAAACGGAAACGTGAAATTGGACGGAGCAGCAACAAAATGTCTTCGAGAAATTAAAACAAAATTTAATTCAGCGTCTGATTTTGTCTATTTATAACCCTCATAGTGAAACGGAAGTACATACCGATGCGAGTAAAAATGGGTATAGCAGGTACTCCAAAGGCAGAACAATGGTAGTTTACAGCCTGTCGCATACTACAGTCGTCAAACAAACGGTTGTGAAACAAAATTTCATTCTTATGAACTGTAAACATTGGCAGTAATTGAAAGCGTAAAGAAATTCCGAGTATATTTTAATCGGTATAAATTTCAAAGTTGTAACTGAGTGCAATGTTTTAAAAAAATGCATGTTTGAAACGGGATTTATTGCCGCGAATTGCACGCTGGCGGTTAAATCACTAAGAATTTACATTTACCGTCGAATACCGACCTGGTGCGCGAATGAGTCATGTAGATGCTTTGAGCCGTAATTCGGAAACTACGGAGCAACCGGCGAAAGAAGTACAAATTTTTAAAATAGAAACCGCTGATTGGGTGTTATCGGCACAATTAATCGATGAAAAGGTTCGCGAAATTCATGATATACTTTCGAGGACTCCTGAAACCGAATACGAGGAAAGTATTTATAAAAAATTATGCTTTACGCGAGGGGCGAGTATATAGAATAACAACGCGAGGTATTCAGTGGGTGGTACCAAAAGGGTTACGTGTGCAAATTGTCCGCAGTGCACATAGTGAAATGGGGCATTTTTCCGTAGAAAAAAAATTAAAGAAACTATGTGAAACATACTGGTTTCCAAAGATGATAACGTACGTGCAAAAATACATCTCGTGCTGTATTTTATGTATTTATAATAAAATACCAGCGGGTAAAAGAAGGATATTTACATCGACTGACAAAATTTAATACTTTTTCACACTTTACATATAAATCATTTAGGTTCATTTCCGAAATCACTTGAAGATTACACACATTTAATCGTTGTTGTAGATGCTTTCACAAAATTTGTCTTTGTCAAAGTGGTAAAATCTACCAAAAGTAAAAAGGTTATCAAATAGTTAAATTAATTATTTGGAACACATGGCATACCTACAAGAATAATATCAGATAGAAGTACGGCTTTCACATCAAAATCATTTTTAAAATATTGTCAAGACACGGGAGTAAAACATATTAAAAATGCTGTGGCTACACCACGAAGTAATGGTCAAGTTGAGCGATTTAATAGAACTCTTTTATCGGCGTTGTCGACTAGTTGCGAAGATGCTGATAAATGGCAGTATCATATAGCAAAAGTACAATTCGATATGAATAATATGTACAATAAAAGTACAGGCAAAACACTAAGTGAATTATTTTTTGTGTATAAACCGCGTCCATTAATAAATTCATTATTAACTGCGGAAATACAAGTAGAGCAATCACATTCACGTGATATGAACGTAGAGCGAGAAGAAGTATCTAAAAAATTATTGTTTGACTCAGTGTTGCAAAAGAACGATCTGATAAAAAAAAAACGAAAGCCAGCTAGAAAATATAAGGAAAATTATTTGGTAGTATTCGAGAAACAAATTATAAACGCTAGAAAAAAAAAATTACAATCACCCTAAGCGGGTCCTGTTATAGTAAAAAAAAAGTATTACCGAATGAGATACATAATTTGCGACCTGCCTGGATCAGACAGAAGCCGCCGGGCTAAATACGAAAATACAGTGACCGTCAACAAGTTAAAGCCGCGGACCTCTCCAGGAGGTATGTCTTCGGACTCGTCGTGTGAAAGCGGTGAAAGTGATGAAGACTTAGGGTTGGAATCAGAACACAGTTCAAATACTGATAATTAAACTATTTATATAAATTTTAAACGCCTCCTCGAGGACGAGAAGATAGTCAGGATAGGCCGACTGTAAGATTCACTTTTCGACTGGGCGCCACTGGTTTAGAAGCGCTGGCTTAAGGCAAAAGCACTTGACATTCTTAAACACAATAACAACCCCCGACCCTTGCATGGTCAGGCTAGTTAGTCGTTGTGTGCTAGCAGTGCTATATGGATGTGTGTGAAACTGTGAAAGTGTCCATAAGAAAAGATTAGCTGCTTGCAGTAATTATAGGTGAGTGGTAGAACTCGCTGTCATTCTAATTATTATACAGGTATAGTTTGGTGTGGATCACCAAATGCTTGATTGATATGTTATACACTGCTTGTGTATTTGATATGCATGGTATATGTGAAGTATACATTTGTATTATTTGTTTGTGGCCGCAAACGTAGTAGTTTCCTAATTAATTATCCGAAGAGTTGTCTGGGACAACTCTGGGTCCATGGAGCTTTATGCTTCGAGGTGTGACGACACCAAATGAGAGGCTGAGATCCACGAGAACGTCTGGGACGTTAAGGATAAACCTGGGGTTTATCATGATAGGTCTGGGACCTATAAACGTGTGATCGTAAGCTAAACTCTCATAACGGGTCTGGGACCCATTGACCTCTGGGAGGTCGAGTTCTGGGAACTCACATGTCTGGGACATGCAAATGAGGGGCTGAGACACACGATAACGTCTGGGACGTTAAGGATAGACCTGGGGTTTATCATGATAGGTCTGGGACCTACACTCGTGTGATCGTAAGCTAAACTCTCATTATGGGTCTGGGACCCATTGACCTCTGGGAGGTCAGAGCTCTGGGAGCTCAACATGTCTGGGACATGTGTGTGTGGCTACGGTACCGCTAGTGGCTCAGAAATGATTATTCACGAGAGCCGTATTCCAGCAATTCGTCAATGCACTGGGTGTATACTTTTGCGGATAGGGGTACCGGAAACCACAAGGTGTTAGGCAGCATTTAATATGCGGGGCACCTACCCAAGTCTGGGACTTGAGAGCAACCTTATTCCTGCCCCCCCTCCTGTCTATCTCATTAGATGATAATGCACGCCTGTGATAATTGTTGTAAATTGGAATGACAATGTGTATTTTATCCCACTTAGGGGAACGCGTCGTAGAGGGCCAGTCCGTCGCTGACAAAGTTGCGTGTTTGGGAAAAGACGCCGATAACAGGTCAAAAAGGAAAGTGAATTGTATATATTAGATTATTGCATGTATTATCGCCCATATATTCTAGTTAAGTAATAAATGAAAAAGATTAATAAAAAATAGTAAAAACCATAGCTTTTAGCAACTAAACTTTGTTTTTCCCATAAAATTAAAGAACAAGATTTCAATATTTTTAAAAAGTACAAATTAATATCGAAAGTATGCTCGTATAATGATTTTTTTTAAAAAAAATTAATAGTTCTAGTACAGGAAGAATTTATTTGAATTTTCGAGATCCCCATGTTATCCTGGACACCCTGTATACTTTGCCTTGCCATTTAACAGACATTTTATAATGGAATCAGATTTCGCTGAACATGTGAGCGGTCAAAATTTAAATTAAACGACAGATTTAATACTTGCATATCCGATTTAATAACATATTTTAACGCCTTTGAAATTCCCTCATTTTCAATTTCACATTTTCATCATTTCTTTTTCTCCATTTTGTTTACCCGTTGGCAGTGTAGCGATCGACGACCTGTAAGAGAGAAAATAAAGTCCCGAGCAGCTGCATTCGAACTCCGCCCGCCTGGCAATCCCAAATTCAGCGAGCGTTGAGAGCTCGAAACCGCTGCGAAGCCAGCCTGCAAAGCCAGCTGTGGAGAGCGCTACAGAGCCCTACCCTCGCAAAAGGTCACGAAGGAAGTGACGTTGAGTAATACCGTCATTTTAACTTCACAAAGCGGAGGATTCCTACATAAGTTTGGAAGTGTTTTCGAAATGAACTAAGGGTATATTGGATATATTTGGTTTTACAAGTTCGTATGTGGATGGAACATGAATTATTTATAGGATTTATGGATACAGTTTAGTTAGCTTAAAGGGGCATTCACAAATGAAAATGAGGTTTATGGTTTTTGTTTAGGTTTAAGTAAGTCATTCATAAATGTAAGATTAAATTACCTGAAAATTAAGATCCATTAAGTTGGCCCCCCCATATTAAAATTTCAAAATAAAAGCTATGTGAAATGAATATGCTTGAAAGATGCTCAAACATGCTGGAAATTAATTTGGAAATGCTAGTTTTGATTTTGTGTTTTTTAAAAATTAAATTTAGGGGGCCAACTTAACGGTGGCCCCCCAAAAACAGGAAATTATATTTTTTGTAATTAAAATTGAATATGCTACTTATATGCTAAAATATGCCGTATATAAAAAGCAAAATGCTGTATACATTACAACAATATACCACATTAAAATCGGGGGGCTAACTTAATTACAGCCCCTCCAATAAACAATTTAAATAATTATATTAGTAGAAATAAATATGCTAAGAATATGCTGCAATATGCTATACATGGTTTTAAAAATGCTTGTTGCATACGAAACATAGGTAAAATTTCATTTGCGGGGTCAAGTTAATGCTAGCCCCCCGTTCTTTTAATTTTAATATTTTCCAATGTGTAAACGAATATGCTCAGTATATGCTGCAATATGCTATACATGGTTTTAAAAATGCTTGTTGCATACGAAACATAGGTAAAATTTCATTTGCGGGGTCAAGTTAATGCTAGCCCCCCGTTCTTTTAATTTTAATATTTTTCAATGTGTAAACGAATATGCTCAGTATATGCTGCAATATGCTATACATGGTTTTAAAAATACTTGTTGCATACGAAACATAGGTAAAATTTTAATTGCGGGGTCAAGTTAATGCTAGCCCCCCGTTCTTTTAATTTTAATATTTTTCAATGTGTAAACGAATATGCTAAGAATATGCTGCAATATGGTATATATGGTTTTAAAAATGCTGCTTGCATACGAAACATAGGTGGAATGTTTTTGGTGGGGCCACCTTAATTCTATCCCCCCGTTCTACAGATTTTAAAGTTTTTCATATTGTAAATGAATATGGTTACAGAATGAATGACAATTTGTTAAAATAATTTTAATAAACTTTCATTAAAAATTCAATAGTTATTTTAGGCGCAGATAAGAATTTTACCACGTTATTCTTTTCATTTTATAAATCGTACTTTGATAATACAGTAACGTATAACAAATTGTAAATCATTTGTGTATTTTTGGTAAAGAAAATCTAATCCCTATGTTCAGGGATATAAAGAGCTAGGTACTTATTTAAATTATTAAATTCAAAATTAAATTATTGGTTCGTTCACCACTGGTTTACTCCCGAATCGTTTACTGCGATTCGTCTGCTAATTTCACAGGAGTCCTATTATTCTTAATTTGCATCGTCTGTTTTAATTTTTATTTGGAAAAAAACATTTACAGAATTAATAGTGAAGCTGATTTGACTCAAACAAAGGTATGTAAAACGTTCTAACCATTAAAAATATAATCTTCTTACGAAAGTGAGGTTAGATTTTTCTGACAAATAATATCTGAAAGTATATGAAATTCTTTTTTGAAATACGAGGGGCCTGTTTTATAAACGTTTCTAATAAAATTAGCTATTTTTATCAGTCTAATAAAATAATAATATTAAACAAATATTTTTTGATTTATATAAACGGAAACATTACTCATACAATTATTTACTAAAATTATAAATTATTTCATATCCGAACTACCAAACATTTCTTATTGTATTATATTTATGACATCTTTAACATAAGTAGTTCATTTAATTACAATTACAATATAGAGAGGGTATGTGTCGGCACTGACATTTCATCATAGGTAGCGCTGCGATCGGTAAAATTAAGGGCAATTATTATTTTATTTTTCTAATGGAAACCCCTTTTTCTTTTTCCTCTTGTTAAATTCATACGCATTTACTAAATTTTGATACGAAATTCTTTGCCGAAATATTCTTTGTCTTCTTACAATAGGTAATTTGTTCCTCGTCACTTTCCTCTGAATCATATACCGGGTGTCGTAGGCCGACCGACACATACAACAGTAAGACATAATAGTTATTTATGTTTATCGAGTCTATTCTGTAACTGAGTGGTTATTTTTTAACAATTGGTTATAAATTTCGACCGATCAAGTGTTGACACATGACAAATTAAAGATTTTTACCTCCTCCTACCCTTGGTAAGGGAGGTATAGGGATCGTGCTAAAAATCGCATATCGAGATTTTAGTAAATGACCACGTTCCCAAGGTCCCTAGAATCCGAATTTAACATTTTCACAATGATGTCTGTGGGTGTGTGTGTGTATTCTTGCTTTATTTTAAAATGGTAAGCAGTGATTAGATTTTGGTGTAAATTAGATAACCGGAACTGCCATTTTCCTTTAAGCTCAAAACAGTTCTCATCAAAAAATGCATTTAAATTACATTTTTTTCGCAATTTATGTTATTATAAAAATGAAAGATAACCAAATTTTCTACAGATATGCATTAATACTTTTGCTATATATTTTATGAATAAATTTATAAAATAAGTTATTTATAAAACCCGGAGCCTGTGCTTTAAGAATAAACATTTATGTAATTGACAGATAAATGTCACTGTCAATGAATTCATCATTTCAGAGTAAGAATAGTCATATTTTAAGAAGAAAATATTAAAATATGAATTTATTGAATATATAAGCAATGAATTACGTCACTATGACAAATTTAAATAGAACTAATATAACGGTAAGATTCTGGAGAAGAAAATTCTGATAATACCTAAATTGGAAGAGTATTTATATGCAAAGGAATGTAAATGTGAAGTAAATATGTATTCAGGTATGTATTTAAGTTAAATGGCGGGAGGTTTAGTGCTGGCCACATCAGATTTTTAGTTATGTAATCGAAATCTATGGGATAAAAATTTTAACCACTGGTTAAAAAGAAGCACTTTGTTACAGAATAGGCCTATGTATAAGTCCTATAAACATGGCATTAAGAGCTTGGTCGGAAATATTAAATGCGAGGCGTGTAGCCGAGCATTTATTCTGGTTGAGTTCTTAAAGCTTGTTAAAAGATATATAACATACATTTTTTTGTTTGGAATAACTTTTATATTTAATATTTAAAATAAGAACCTAGAATTTTACACTTCAATTTGACATTTCAATACAATTAAAACATTTACAGATCATCGCGGACTTTATGGCCAAATGTACACAATGACGGCCTTAATAACTCTATTAAAATTTAAGAACGACAAAAAAAGTAACTATTTTGATTCGTAAAGTCCACTACGATGTTTAAATGTTAGTTGTAACATAAACGGTTACTTAGTGGATCCGTTGTTAACATAATAAATACTTATGTATAGTATAAAAAAAAAAAATTATTTGCTATTTTAGGTAAGTTTTGATGAAATAAAACCAAAAGAATCATTAAAATCTTTAGAAACGACCCAAGTAGAAAATTGGGGTGGAGAAGGTGTCACTGCGCCAAAACGACCAAGGAAATCTTATTTGGAAAGTCAATCCGAATTTCAATTCATTAATTTAAATGAAAATATGTCTACAATTCCTATTGGATTAATAAAAAACGGAAATAACGTCACTCTCAAACCAATTTCATTTGGGAAAGAAAAATTAGTTATTACGAATACGTGTGGGTTCGACTGCATACAACAATTATTTTGTGCTGCTTATTGCGACAGTCAACATATGAAGGAATATACTGACAATTTACAAGCAGACGATAGTATAAAATATTTAATTAAACAATTAACTGTAAAGGGAAGAGTTCATCGCAAGGTATATGTTGAACGAGGAAAATTGTTGCAGGAAATGTTTCCTGGCACAAAAAATCCGAACTTAATCAGACATGTAAATGCAGCTTGTACTATTAAACATATGTTACATGTAAGTTTTATATAACGTTGCATTCTTATAATATTAATATTTGAAATATATGACTATAAAAATAACAATATGAAAAAAGTAGACATGATTCTTTAAACCTATCATTTGTAGTTGCTTATTAACACAATTTCTGTTACTAATATAAATATATATTTTCAGCTTCTCATGACGAAACATTTACAAAGATCTTATACCGAAAAAAACATATGCCAGAACAATAATTGTAAGAATATAACTCAGTTTGAAAATATTGCATTTACAATTATTATGGCAAGCAATGAGAAAGTTAATCCCGAAACAATAACAGAATTTTTTTAAAAATATTTCAAGCAAGAAACCAAAATATGTTCTAAATGCCTTCAGGGAACGTTAATTACTGATATTCTAATAAATAAACATTATATTTTTTTAGAAGTCATGACATATGCCGGAGAGGACTTATGTACACGATTAAATTCATTTCCGCAGCGTTTAAAAGTCACAAATAAATTAGTTTGTGTTACGTATAATTTACAAGGAGTAGTACATCTGCAAGGAGGAAACGTAAACGAGACGAAAAGTTTGGGACATTTTGTGGCCTTTATTAGAAGGAAAAATGAAAAGTGGGAAATTTATGACGACTTGGCAGATAAGCCCGATACTAATTGTAGCACAGATCGCATTGTCCACTGTGTAGCAGTTATGTATACGGCATAATAATAGACCAAAGACAATTTGTAATTTACTTAAATAAATATTTATAGTACAATATATAGTTATTTCAATATTCCCTAAAATGTTACTACTGACCTGTACCGTAGTTTCTACTTATACAATTAAGAACGGGTTTTGCGAATACAGGATGTTATGTAAGTGTACAACGCTTAACGGCCTTAATCCATGGTAGAACTGATCCTATAGATAGTAAATCTGGCAATAATTTTTGTTTAACATGCTTCCTACAAGAACTAGAGGTTTTTAAAACTGACCAATCGCGTCAAAGTTCAAAATTTTGTAAAAAAGATAAAATCAATGTGATCTCTGGAAAAGTCCCACCTGTCACAAATGACATATAAGAGAATTAAGGCGATTTCGGGCGACATACCCGTTCACTTCTTAGGATCAGTTACGGTCACTTGCGGTATGCTATGGTCAGTGGTGGCGCCAAAAATCAATGGTTCACTTGTTGACACCGTGCTTGGAGGTTACGTATATTCTGCGACATTTATTACTGTCAAAAATAGTGTCTGACAATTAAAATGCATTAATGCAAAATAATGTCACTCTGTTTGACATAAGACCACGACTTCGATTATTTTGACTTTTGACATTTCAAAAAAATACATGATAAAAAGAGATAGAAATAGTGAACAGAGAGCTGACCCGACTAGCAAACCCGTTCAGCTGTGAGCACTGATCCAAGCATACCGGGTATGTTGTTCCTAGCGCCCGAATGTGTGAACGCACCTGAACGCAACATACCGCAAGTGAACGGTTGTCGCCCGAAATCGCCTTTAGTGTCGGGGCATATTTCAGATATTAATAATGAAAAACTACATGTTTATGAGCTGTGATTATAAACAGACTAACAACGAAAATAGATGAGTACAAAATAATTCAAAATAATTTTTATTGTTGAAATGTCTAGAAAACATACATGCATACATAACGCATATTTAATTTTGTGGGTTAGCATAAATGTCAGTTTTGACAGTCAACATTGTTTTAACTAAAACACTGTTTTAAGAAATGTCAAATTCAAATTTCAATATTTAATTTCTCCTTTATGTTTAAAGAATGATTTATTTTAAATATTTGTTTGAATACAAACTATGTTCTGCTTTAAAATCATGTTTTGATAAATTTTATATTATTTATTACCTTCCGTCACCTTTAGGTAAGGAAGGTATCGTCTTTGGTCAAAAAATTCGATGGTGAGATTTTGATGAATAAGCACGTTTTAGGGTCTCCAGAATACGATTTTACTATTTTCACGATGATGTCTGTATGTATGTATGTATTGTAACACGAGGGGGGGGGTCTCCTATGCTGCTGCATGTGATGCTGATTTCCAACGATGATACACTTTTCACTTACTGATGGTGATAAGGATTATACTTCCCAACGATGATACACTTACTGACTGGTGGACGCCTCTGATGGTTGGCGTCCAACACTTCGTGCCGAAGGCTTCTTGAGAAGGAAGAACACACAGACACTTCACTTTAACACTTTACACTGATGAACACTACGGACATGAACACAACTTGTTGGTTACTAACTAATACTTTTATTTACATTATTATTAATTGAATGATTACATTATTATTAATTAACACTAAGCCTAACATAACTAACAAAACTGTTACATTCTGTAACACAGCGGACGAGTGTCGCCCCAAACTAAAACTCTCCCATGTTTATCCCATGGCTAACTAATACCGACTCTCCCTTAAAACAAAAACGCTATCTCCAGGACAGGATTATCTTAGGGGTATGGGGTGCATAGGCAAGGGCATCCATAGTCACGTACGCATACACAATAATTTCTAGACTTAATTATCAACAAATAAATGTCGTGACTATCATAATACGATAAGAATTTCTAAACTGAATTTTGACATTTATAACTTAAACAGATAAACAGAGTTAAAATATGAATATTGAAACTATAATTTAGAAGAGTTTATAAAAAGTTATTTATCTGTTATTGTGCTTACCCTCGCCGTGTCACATTATCCTCCCCTTAAGACATAAATATATCGCAAAATCGATATATTTATTCTTAAATTTTGAACTGAAGATAGTTTCCAATTTCTGCAACCACAGAACATAAAACACATACATAAAACAAATAAAACATCAAACATCACCCATATGACACATATGAGACAAAGCATAAAACATAGAATACAAAAATTGCAAAACAGGTACAAATGTACAAGCACAACATAATACGTAACACACAAAAGGTATCAAACTTACGACATTACAAAAGCAAAAAGCTTAACAACATAAAGCATCAAACATATTACAAATATGACACAAAGCATAAAACATAGAATACAAAAATCGCAAGACATAAAGCATAAAGCTTACCCACATAAAACATTATAACCATAATGTAAACACAAATCATAAAAACGTAAAACGTTTTAACAAATTACAAATTCAATGCTAACAGGAAAAGGGTATCATTTTATTTTCCTATCTAAAAAATTACTAATCTAACATGCAACTTAACTAACCAAAAAAAAACTAAACACTAACAAAAATCGTCATATAATCGTCATAAATGAAAACAACACAAAGGTCACTGCACTGAACGAGGGAGGGGGGTGTTCACACCTAAGTGGTCTAAGGGATGGCACTACAAAAAATTTGGGAACACTTCTGCAAGTGATAACGTCGTTCCTGGAATGTAACACGATATCACCAGTGGCGTGCCCTCCATGGGTGCGGCGTAAAACTTGCACAGGTGGGCATGCCAAGTTGTCCTCTCCGACGTTCATGCCCAAGTCGCCATTCTCGATGTCCTCTTCGTTGACCATTTGCAGATCCATTTCGTGCAGGTTGTCGTCATATACTGTGTTCATGTCCAGTTCATCAGCTACTTCGCTGTGTTCTTCCTCAGTCTCACATTTCGCTGTTTCCTCCGGCAGGCAATTCTCTTCAATCATTTTCCCTTCTTGTACGCCCTTGTCACTCGCTGTGACGACTATTGTCGGACTTTCCGGTCGTGGTATGTCTACCACCGCAAAACGATCCTCTATTGCCAGTAAGGACTCAATTTCTTCCAAACTGATCCTCCCTACTGGCAACTCGTGCACTCCATGCCCTGGAGACAACGAATCTAACGGCGCCTGCGGTGCGGAGACCTGGTGCGTCCATGCTGGACCATAAAAACTTGGCGTACAAGCCGGAAAAAATGATGGTGGTAATATGGTGCGTCCTGCATAGGTTATTTCTAACCAACGCACCATATCTGTGCCAGTGGTAGGCTGCTTATACAGTGGAATTGCAAAATACAATTCCCTTGCCTTACCACTGAGCCTGAATACTATTGCACTGCCGAGGAAAACTTCATCCCAGCCGTATCTTCTGCTGGCTGCAACCATATTGCGGATATATTCTCCCACACTGCCATCACCAGAGAACGTATTCATTGCAAGCAATACGTCAAGCATATCTGGTGACGGCTGATACGGCCTGGGTTGCTGTATCATCGCTGGCGTCGTGGTCGCAAATGTGTACATACTGTACACCAAGTACCCTCTCCTCGGTCACAAACTAATAATTCTAAAACTAATAACGTAAGATCTTTTCGGATGAATAAGAGTAAATCATTACTCTCATTATCCTACCCGTTGACTGCGCCACTGTAACACGAGGGGGGTGTGCTAGATCTGAAGCTGACTGCAATTCTACCGACTGCACCACTATAACACGAGGGGGGTCTCTGAAGCTGATGACTAATGATGATCTTACTCCCAAACGATGATACACTTACTGACTGGTGGACGCCTCTGATGGTTGGCGTCCAACACTTCGTGCCGAAGGCTTCTTGAGAAGGAAGAACACACAGACACTTCACTTTAACACTTTACACTGATGAACACTACGGACATGAACACAACTTGTTGGTTACTAACTAATACTTTTATTTACATTATTATTAATTGAATGATTACATTATTATTAATTAACACTAAGCCTAACATAACTAACAAAACTGTTACATTCTGTAACACAGCGGACGAGTGTCGCCCCAAACTAAAACTCTCCCATGTTTATCCCATGGCTAACTAATACCGACTCTCCCTTAAAACAAAAACGCTATCTCCAGGACAGGATTATCTTAGGGGTATGGGGTGCATAGGCAAGGGCATCCATAGTCACGTACGCATACACAATAATTTCTAGACTTAATTATCAACAAATAAATGTCAAGACTATCATAATACGATAAGAATTTCTAAACTGAATTTTGACATTTATAACTTAAACAGATAAACAGAGTTAAAATATGAATATTGAAACTATAATTTAGAAGAGTTTATAAAAAGTTATTTATCTGTTATTGTGCTTACCCTCGCCGTGTCACAGTATGTATGTATGTATGTATGTATGTATGTGTGTGTGTGACGATTTTTTCGGATCCGATAACTCCAATTCTAGAATTCAAAAAAATATAATTCTTTCGTATTCCTTTTCTTTACATCCATATGAAGAGCTGATTAGATTTTGGTTATAACTGGTCAACCGGAAGTACCCTTATTTCAAGATTTTAACAGTTTTTCTTGAAAAAACGCTGTTAAATATCATTTTTTCACATTTAATGTTATTATAAATATTAAAGAATATTTTATTCTCTATACGATTTGATTACATTTTATACTTCATATTCAATGGATATAGAGTTAAAAAATTATAAAGAAATTAAATTTCATAAAGCAGCTAGCTGCGCTATAACAATGAAAACAGCTACTATATTAAGAAAATTTACAGATGTCAGTGTCAAGTGCAATTGACATAGTATGTTTGTGTTATAATTTTACTGGAAATATAGAAACAAGATACTTTCTGTATGGAATTTGTGCAAAATACATAGAACTGACTGAAGGTAATGTACTGGAAATATGAAATCTTTTGCAAGAAACTTTCTGTATGAAATTTGTTACAAAATACATAGAAATGACGGAAGATAATGTGCTGGCCACATCAGATTTTTTTAATTATTACATAATGAAATTTGACATTTCTTAAAATAACGTTTTATTTAAAACAAGGCTTGTGCTACCAGCCAGCGATTTTTACTTTTGTACAAAATTTTGTAGTACGAAGTGATTAGTCAGTTTTAAAAACCTCTAGTTCTTGCAGGAAGCATGTTAAACAAAAGTTATTGCCAGATTTACTATCTATGGGGTCAGTTCTACCATGGGTTAAGCGTTGTACACTTACTTACATAACGATGCTGTAATGAAAAGAAAGTGGATTATTTAATCCAAGCAGTAGTTATCGTACAATTTCGAAAATAATCGGGCATTATGGAAACAAATGCGTAAGTAGTGATTTCATCTTTTTATCATTCATTTTATAAGAAGTTAATAAATATTTTTATCATAAATAAATAAACGAACACTATCTGTACTCTAATTCTCTTCATTATAGTAAGGAACACAACAGACTTAAAAGATTTCAATATGAATAATTTAAATAAATACAATAGAAAGTATAAATATCTCTTTATATATGTAGGGATTAGAAGATTTTCTTTGCCAAAAATACACAAGTGTTTTACAATTTGTTATACATTACTGTTTTATCAAAGTACGATTTATAAAATGAAAAAAATAACTTGGTAAAATTCTTATCTGAGTCTAAAATAACTATTGAATTTTTAATGAGAGTTTATTAAAATTATTTAACAAATTGTCATTCATTCTCTAACCATGGTAACAAAATTTGTGTATTATATTCCTTATGTTCACTGATTAATAGTATATTATACAACGATGCTATAATGAAAACTATTATCCCCGACTATGAATATTGCAACACGAACGAGCAAAGCGAGCAAAGGTTGTAATCAGGGCATCGAACCTGAACCCGAACCGAACCAAAACAGGAACCAAACCGTACCATTTCAGCGAACCCAAACCCAGAACCGAACCTCATATATATTTTTCAATTAAACCCGAGTTGGACCGAACCGTGTATTAAAATTTGGGTTCAGGGTTCAGCTCCGGTTCAGGTTAAGCGTAATTCTACATGTGCGCGTTGCTGCCTGTTTTTATAAAAATAAAGTAAATTTGTCTACTGTCGTTCTTTATTTTATTTACTCCTGTTTCTTTTAAGGAAGGTAGTATCTATTTGGCTATGAGCATGTTTATACGTCTCCTTAATTTTAAATTATCCCTATTTAAAAATTGATATACAAAAATCATTATTCCAATTTTTATTAAGTCGGACTGAACCTGGACCCCAAAACCTGAACCCGGAAAAAAACCGCAAATGTTATTTATGCATGAATCAGAACCGCACCCAAATCCATTTCTCAAAAAAATAATTTCTGTTTCTGGCTGGTTCGATGCCCTGGTTGTAATCATCCAAGGGAATACTAGCTATTATAGCGAATTGGATACTATACTCTATCTTCGACTAATTTATTTCGTATAAAATTCTCTGTAATTTAGCTAAAATTCAGAATGATGTGATGTATCTATGTGTCATATTGCAAAATTGTTTGTTTATGTTAGTTTGTGATAGTTACCTTATATTCATTTATGCACGGATTAGCTGATCACAGATTAACATTTTTTATTGATGTTAGCGGAGAGAATAAGGATTATTATTCCCTTTTATTATTTACTTTGAGAATAAAATAATGCATCATGTAGCAAAAATTATGTATGTACATAATGAGCATATTGTTAACTAGTCATAGATAAATAAACTTTTTAATACATTACTGTCAATCATTTACAATATAACTAAATTTATAAAATAATCCATGTTCATAGATTTAAAAAAAACGACATACATATTAATATAACAAGTTCATCTGTGGAGTGTCGAGGAATAATAGTGATAGTGTCTTGGTCAAAAACAAACAAAATAAGTTGCGTGTATACGACGTATGTAACCAGCATTTTTAAAACCCATATATAGCATATATTGCAACATATTCTGAGCATATTCATTTATACTTTGAAAAACACTAAAATCTATAGAACGGGGGGATAGAATTAAGGTGGCCCCACCAATAACATTCCACCTATGTTTCGTATGCAAGCAGCATTTTTAAAACCATATATAGCATATTGCAGCATATTCTTAGCATATTCGTTTACACATTGAAAAACATTAAAATTAATAGAACGGGGGGCTAGTATTAAGCTGACCCCGCAAATGAAATTCTACCTATGTCTCGTATACAACAAGCATTTTTAAAACCATGCATAGCATATTGCAGCATATTCTGAGCATATTCGTTTACACATTGAAAAACATTAAAATTAATAGAACGGGGGGCTAGCACTAAGTTGACCCCGCAAATAAAATTTTACCTATGTTTCGTATGCAACAAGCATTTTTAAAACCATGCATAGCATATTGCAGCATATTCTTAGCATATTCGTTTACACATTGAAAAACATTGAAATTAATAGAACGGGGGGCTAGCATTAACTTGACCCCGCAAATGAAACTTTACCTATGTTTCGTATGCAACAAGCATTTTTAAAACCATGTATAGCATATTGCAGCATATACTGAGCATATTCGTTTACACATTGAAAAACATTAAAATTAATAGAACGGGGGGCTAGCATTTGACCCCGCAAATAAAATTCTACCTATGTTTCGTATGCAACAAGCATTTTTAAAACCATGCATAGCATATTGCAGCATATTCTTAGCATATTTATTTCTACTTATATAATTATTTAAATTGTTTATTGGAGGGGCTGTAATTAAGTTAGCCCCCCGATTTTAATGTGGTATATTGTTGTAATGTATACAGCATTTTGCTTTTTATATACGGCATATTTTAGCATATAAGTAGCATATTCAATTTTAATTACAAAAAATATAATTTCCTGTTTTTGGGGGGCCACCGTTAAGTTGGCCCCCCTAAATTTAATTTTTAAAAAACACAAAATCAAAACTAGCATTTCCAAATTAATTTCCAGCATGTTTGAGCATCTTTCAAGCATATTCATTTCACATAGCTTTTATTTTGAAATTTTAATATGGGGGGGCCAACTTAATGGATCTTGAAAATTAGTTTTGATATGTACAGACATCTGTGTAAATGCTTCAAAAACAAGATTAAAATATCGGTAGAGCAGTACTCAACAAGGCACCTGTGCTCCGTGAAACTGTCATTCTCTTAGTATTATTGGCTATATTTCAGCAATTTAGTTATGACAGTCTCCATGTTCTTCTCGCATTTGTTTAAAAAGCCGAATCCACCAAGCGGATATTAAATAAAGATGGGTGTATATATTTATATCATTTCAGACTCGTTCTAATTGGTGAAGTTTGTGACGACAAACTACATCATAAAGCTAAAGTTTGGACCTTGCAATGTTTAGCTTTATGATTTGGATTTAGAGACACTAAATTCTGAAGTGTGAATGGAGCAGAAGCGTAAACTTTTAATTTTGGCTGTGGGTGCACTATTCTTATTTTAAATATGGGTACCTATATCATTTTATAAATGTAAATAAAACAGTAAAAATAACATACTTATTTTGTCATACATATATTAAATTGTGTACATTTAATATAAATAAAATTAATATACTACAAAAAAAAAAGAAATAATACATAATATGAATAAACAGGTATCTCTAAAATACGTAGACATGGCTTAAACACTGATTCCTGGGCCCAAAATAACACGATTTAACTAAATGTATCTAAGTATATCGGAAAAACCGAAAATGTACCCTAAGATTCCTGAAACATATTAGAAATTTGACAGACGAGCAGACGACAATTTGAACCATGGAGGTAGGAATTGCTTATAATGACAGAACGCTTTTTGTTATTATTAATATATATTTGTTATTATTAGTGAACCACTACTTTATGATACTTAGGTGTCACGAAAATGATACATTCAATGGTAAACTTTTCTGTCTCTGCGAATGTTATGATATATGTAACGATTTACGCAGAAAGAAATAAAATATGACTAACTGCAAAGTGCAATTTTTAAAATAAATTTCATCTAATAATCTCTAAATGTGAAACAACAAATTTTTAATGGCAGTAACAATTGTTTATAGGTTACCAGTAATTTCCTTCGCAATATCCTATAATTATTAACATATCCGTTTTTTTTTTTGGCTTAATAGTAATATTTTACTGCCATTATGACACGATTAAATAATGTCAATTTACTCTTAAACAACTTGAGAAGATTGACAACTCATTTTTACAATGTATGAAGTATAATTAAAATGTTAGGGCAAAATTATTGTGGGTGCCGCGCACCCACACTTTTACTTTCTGTGGGTGCATGTGCGTCCGTGCACCCACGTAGTTTACGCCCCTGGAATGGAGTCATTACATAATATGCGGCCAAAGTCTTTAAATCTAAAGTATAAATCATAAGTCTAAACCTAATTTTCATTTGTGAATGCACCTTAATGCTCGTATCTTTCCCATAAGAGTAGGTGAAGGAAAGACTGTGAAATGGAAATATAATTTCTGCATAAGTCTATCTCACACACCCAACCTGGAATTAGGCGCATGCTCGTAAATCTTGTCTACTATTGGCTAACAGTGGGCTAACGCTGAAACCTGTAGCCGGCTTATGCAGCGTGCACATGGTTTGACGTTTGATAACATTTCTGGTTGTACTTGTGTTTTGAAGTATTTGTGCTTTGTTAGAAGAGAAAGCATATTAATTAAAATAAAAAATTAGGGGAACCTCTTATATCCATTAAAGGATGTGGTATTTATTTAAAAAAGGCTGAAAGGGTATTTATGCAAAACCAAGAGGAATGTTCAAAAATAAAAAGTTAAAAGAAAGCATGATTATTAATGTGTTTCAGCAGTGCTCTCCTTATATGTTTACTGTTTAATACAACCGAATTTGTTAACCACGTCAAAGAACAAACTATTTTAGACAGCCACAAAATACAAATTATGAAAATTATTATTGACACTTTTCTAAAAATTGGATTTTATTACGAAAAGAAATTACAGGCGGAAAAAGATGCTTATATTAGAAATAAGTATCAACAAATTGTGCTATTTATAAATCAATAAATATTTTATAAATTTTTTTACCTGTCACCTACATATATTAATCCTAACCAAATTGTATTTCTATTATTTTTACAGTACAACAAAGCCAATTATTTAATTCAAATTTAACACAAAAACATTTCATAGTTATTTATTATTACTAATATTTATATTCAAGAATTTACACGCAAGATAAATAGTAGGTACATTACTTAATTTCTCAAAATTAAATTTAAAATTTCTCGTACTAGTCGTGAATAATCAGAACTCATATCAGCCGTGTTCCTTTGGGCTGTGATTCGCAATCTAAATGATAAAAGTAATCATGATGTCATCGTTAGCCATTAGTAGTCATGGTTTACGAGCATGCGCATAATTCCACGTTGGGTGTTTGTGTGCGATAGACTTATGTAGCAATGATATTTCCATTTCACAGTGTTGGCTTCAAGAAAAGCAAAGGATCAGCAATATATTAATTAATAGGTATATGGTGCCGCTCCATATAATTTTGACATTTGCCGCTTACTTAGTATGACAGCATTACTATTTCCATGGGCGCATCTTTCGAATTTTGCTAGCTGTCATAATAATAATCCCAAGAACCGTCTTTTTTACGTTCACCCGAACAAAAATATGCATCAAGAAGATTTTTTTTAGATGAGCTGTGGAAAATTGAAATATAATTTTGTGCATTATTTTGGAACAAAAATTTTCACGTGACTTTCAGCCATTTTTGATCACTGTATATTTTTCTAAATATAACAACAATTTCTCCCAAATACATAATGTACATAGGTATTTATATTTTTAAATCCTTTTTCAAAATAACGACGCCCTTAGGTGTAAATTCCTAAATTTTATTTACATACCTACTTGATATTAGAAATGAATAATGGGTATATAAACTAATATTTCTATGTATTTTTCCATGTAAAATAGAAATTTTATATTTTAAACTTATTTATGTGTAAACATATTTAGTTTCTATATTTTAATACAAATAAAATATAAATAAAATATTCACTAAATGAATAAAATATTGAAAAATGTTTTGAAATGTATTTATATTTTCAATGTAGATTTAAAAGTTATTGCGCATGTATAGGATATTGAATTTCCGTGATTAATATTTATAAATGAACTAATACATTTTACATTTATTAGCTAATGTATAAAAATATAAAATATGTAATATATTATACATAAATACTTTATGTACGAATAGAATGCACCTGCACAAACCATTATATATTTTCCAGCATATTTGGTGGTGTTTAAACAAAAATAAAATAAACATATCACGGCATGTAAAGCATTTTTGGGTGTGCCAATCTGCTTTGTACCCAGATTTCGGTAATGATGATGACATATTTGTACCGTGCAGGCGTTTACCAGGCGTCACCTTAGAGACATTCATTGCTGGCATGGAGAGTGCACCACAGGGGTCAATTTTGTGCCATTCAAAATTCGATATATTTAGTTTAGGATTGATCTTTAATAGTTGATATAAGGTAGTGAAAAATGTGTTTTTAGGGGGTTTACCTCTGCTAACTAGAAAATTATAAGAGTTACGACTTCTATTAAATGAGACTTTTTGTTTACCTTTGAGAAGTCACCTTAGTGCGATTGTTTTTTATTAAAAAATCGAATCATCATTGAAGATGTTCCCCCTCCAAATGACGTCCCTGAATGTTTCGATTATTGTAATATTATTATTTTATCGAAATACAACCATAAAATTTTGCTGCATAAACTGTTCTCGTCAAGCTCTGCCCATCACTACAACCAGATACAACAGGTATATAAGTAAAATATTATGAAAACTATGACCAATTTTAATTTTCAAACTATTAGAAATTGAAAATATCTGATATGGCCAGCACATTACATTCCGTCAATTCTATGTATTTTGTATAAATGTCATACAGAAAATTCCTTGCAAAAGATTATATGTCTTGTACATTACCTTAAAGCAGTTGTATGTATCTTATACAAATTCCATACAGAAAGTTTCTAACAAAAGATCATATATTTCCAGTAAAATTATAACACAAATAAATGCACTTGACACTGACACCTTTCAATCAGAATTTTCTTAATATAGCAGCTGTTTCCAGAGTTATAGCATAGCTGGCTAATATATGATATTTAATTTCTTTATTTATTTTTTTAACTCTATATCCATTTAATATGAAGTATAAAATGCATTCAAATCGTATAGAGAATAAAATATTCTTTAATATTTATAATAACATTAAATGTGAAAAGAAAAATTGTTAAAATCTTCAAATGAGGGTACTTCCGGTTGACCAATTATAACCAAAATCTAATCAGCTCTTCACATGGATGTAACGCAGAGGAATACGAAAGAATTATAATTTTTGGAAATGTAGTTATCGCGTTAGAAAATTTTGTCACAAGCACACACGCACGCACACTCGCGCGCGCGCGCACCCACACACACACACACACATCATCGTAAAAATAGTAAAATCGTAGTCTAGGGACCCTAAAACGTGCTTATTCATCAAAAACTCACCACCGAATTTTTTGACCAAAGACAATACCTACCTTCCTTACCTAAAGGTGATGGAAGGTAAAAAAATGTCTCATATAACATTTTATTGTATTTTTGTAGTCTACTGGTAGAGAGAAAATTTTATTCGATCACTATCTTGGCCTTTTTCTCGGAAACAGCTGAAGATTATACCTATGTTAATTAAGCTTTACTTATTTTGCGCAGTAACATAAAGTTAAAAACTCCCTGTATAATCTAATATAAATATAATTTTGAAGTATACATGAAACAAAATAATAAATAATTCAATTTCAATTTTCATAATTTGATTAAAGAAATACTCTAAATTAAATTAATATTCACGTAAAACTGAATGAAAAATAAAAGAAAATATTTATTGAGTTGCAAAAAATATATGTATTGATTTATTTTCCCTATTCAGTTTTCAAATTTGCTTTCCAAACATTGACAAAAAAAACCTTTTGACCATGCCGATCACTTTCATCCAGTTTCTCAATTCATCTTTGCAGCTGCAAGTCGTACAAGAAGGTTAAGTCCACCTCCTAACCTAACCTAACCTCTCAGTATAATACCTTGGATTAGCGGGAGAATAGTGGGTCTTTGCGTTTGAATAACCGACGTTCACGTGCGTTATTCATAGCCGCGTGGTTCTGGCAGACAGTCGAGGAAGCTGAAGCTATATGTCTGACTGCTAGAATACATCGCTTGCTTGAGGTTTTCACGCTCTAATTGCGGGTAACTGTTAGCAATGCACATTGCAGCTGGGAGAGAGATATATACTTAGGTTAGGTTGGGATGGCATGAGAGAGGTTATGTAATTTTGCATAATGTAAGGAAAGCTTTGTCATACATCATATTCGTAGTACATACATATGAATGGATTATGTAATAATATACATATTGGGGCCAAGAAACTTAATTTTTTTGATGGCGAATAAAATAAAAAGTTTTGCTGATCGACAACATTTATTTTTGGATAATGAAAGTACAGGATGTCTCATTTTCGATGTTTTTTTAAGGTATCTCGGGTAATATTAATGATAGAGCAAAACTGTTTGCACATTCAAGGGTCAACTTTTCGAGAAAATATTACTTATTTTATTTCTGAGTTTAGGCAAAAACTCGTTTTTCGCTTATTTTGAAAATATCTCATATTTATTATGATAGAGAAAAAATGTTTTAACTATTTTTTTACCGTTTTTTAGATAGAATAAAATGGCGTAATTAGATTTTTTGAAAAGTTAATAATTCTCGAGATATAACAAACTTATGATTTTTTAAATGGGAGCCTACATTAAAAATAGTTGCATCTTCTTGCTTATTTTATAAGCTTTTCAATGATATATAACAAGTCTACATTCTTTTGTTGTAAACATGAATAAAAAACGAATTATTAATTTATTGAGGTGAAAATATTGGAAATTATTAAGAAACAAATGAAAAAAATTATTACAGATCATCATTTGTTTATTTTGATTCCATATCTATTAATTATGTTTTCAAAATTATTCTTAACCAATTATTTTCGGGAAAGTTAAATTACTATTTATCGACGTTAAGCCCGTATTACACTTCACAATAAATTGTACAATTTATCGTGCAATAAATTGCACAATTTATTTTGAAAGTATAAGCATTTTACACTTCACGATATTCTAACAATTTAGTGTTGTCGGGAGTAGAGCTACCAACCGCATTTGATGATCAGATATATTTTAAGATTGACTGTTTCATATTTTTGTGTTTGCGTTTCGAAATCGTGACATTTCACAAAAATAAAAAACTTCCGTGATACACACACAGCACACAAACGTCAAACACAAATAGTTCAATGTGTCAAATATTATACAGCTGACACTGGAAAAATAACCAATTTTTTTTAAGAAAATCGGAGAAAATAGAACACGTTCTAATATTCACAATTTATTTTGAAAATAAATTATACAATTTTGCTATATTACACTTGCCGATAATTCGCCAATAAATTGAAGGTCACAAAATTGTACAATGTATTGTGAAGTGTAAAACAGCTATTAGACTTGGCTTTGACACAATCCGAAAAAAAATGATATGCTTTTGGAGTAAACTGAAACAAATATTGTTTAAAATATACAAATGATGATCTGTAATGGATTTTTTTTCATTACTAACATGAGTTAAAATGTCATCAAATCGTATAGAGTATAAAATATTCTTTGATATTTATAATAATATCAAATATGAAAAACTGATATTTAACAGCGTTTTTTCAAGAAAAAAACATAATGTTTGGAAAGGTGGTATTGGACTTACGCGATCCTAAAGAATCGTCTCATACACACACATACATACATACCTCCATACAAACTTACATACAGACATTATCGTAAAAATAGTAAAATCATGTGCTAGGGACCTTAAAACGAGCTAATTCATTAAAAACTCATCATCGATTTTTTGACCACAGACAATACCTCCCTTACCTAAAGGTGACGGAAGGTAAAATCCAGTACTATTGACAAATTGATAAACCAAAACCACTCAGTAAATATTTCTATATTTGTCCAACCGTTTGACCTACATATCATTTTTAATTTTAGGTTAAATTAAATCATGAATATATTAGTCGTGACGATAAATAAACGACTCGAATCAAGCTTTTGACAATGATAAAAATATTAATTGCTCCAGTATTTTAAAATGAAATATTTCTCTTTCTGCTTTATATGACATCGGAAATTATAAAATTGTGCATCATATTCCAGATAACATTATGCAATTAAATCCTTAATCGCACTGCGCGTTATTTACAATTATAAATGAAAACAAAATTGCAATTATAAAAAAATGCAATAACAAATGCTAAGAGCTTTTTTTCATATTAGTTTTTATTCCAATTAAAAATCTCATCGCATAGTTGTTTAAATTAATTAATTTTGTAGTATAGTGGAAAATATTAAGGTGTTAATTCCACGGCTTTCTATGATCGTGAGTCAGTTTATAATATTTTCTATGCACGTTCTCCGCTTCCTGTTTTCCTAGTATCCTATTAAGAACGAACTATTGTATCTTCATAATATTGACATATGAGATGCGCTTTTACTATTCATTCAATTGTGACATAATAAAACACAGTCGAGAAGATATTTAATTTGCATACCTATTGTTTTGTCAGATGAAAGAGGCCTCTTAATTTTCAGATATTTATTCAAGAACGAAGATACGTGCATGATCATTTTTAACAAAATGTGCAGTGTGCAGAATTCCGTTAAATTAAAATATGTAACAACTAGTTTTGAGAAAAAAAAAGACCTCTTTATTAAATAGAAAGATTTTTACCTCCCGCTACCTTTGGTACCCTTCGCATATCGAGATTTTGGTAAATGACCACGTTTTAAGGTCCCTAGTATCCAATTTTAACATTTTCGCGATGATGTCTGTGTGTAAGTATGTGTGTAGGAGAGACCGGTGTCAATTTTTACAAAATTTAAATTTTCATTTTTCTCGAGTTCACGTTACATTTCGAAATTTTGAAATTACCTATATGAGAACCTACCCACCATAGTGCATAATATTTTGAATTTTAAACTTTTGAAAATGTGACAAATAAAAGTATAAGGATTTTTAGTCAGGCATTACAAATGTTACAATTGACACCTAACTGGTGTCAATAGTAACAGGGCCAGTGTCAATTGTAACAAATTTTAACAGTGATATAATAAGATAAAATAACAAATAAATGAAGAAATTATTGAAAAAATAAACATTTATTTATTACCTCAGAAAATACAAAATTCAGATGACTCAACTAAAAGCAAACAACATATATATTCTGTTGGTGATAAGGACCATTTTGACCAATGCCTTTAGTCGCTAACGAAATTGCAGTTTAGGTAAACAGAAAATAGGTCTTTCTTCGTACCATTTAGCTTGCCCGGTGTCCAGATTTTACATTTTCGCCTCTGCAACCAATCACCTGTGCTCAAAAAATATGGGCCAGAGAGTTTCCTCATCGGAGCCATCTGAAGAGTAATCTGCGACTGTTACTTTCGGAAGTGTTTTTCGTTTTTTTGCTCTTCTTCTTTTATGTTTTCGATAGCAGTAGTTTTTTCTTGTAATTTTTATCATGATCAATACTGTACTTAATTATTAAACACGTTACAATCGACACCGTGGTATGTGTTACAACTGACACCGCTTCACTTATAAAGATATTATTACCTTTTTTGTATTTATTAGATAATAATTCGAAATGTTTTTTAACGAAAAATAAAAGCAGATATAACTCACAAACTGATCCTTAACTTGAAATATTTCCAAGCAGAGCACTTATAGTGTTTTAGAAACAATGTGTGTCACTCCCTTTTTTTGTCGATTTATAGACATTCGTCAGAAACAGACGCCGTATTTGCGCGTATGTACTTACACTAAATACCAAATAGCTATGACTCTTTCTGCTTCACTCTGCAAGCGCGTTTTAATCTACTTCGAAAAGATGGTCGTGTTACCTACCCTTGTTACATTTGACACCTGTTACAATTGACACCAGTCTCCCCTATATGTGTGTGGATCCTCCACTCTAACACAAATACTATCATTCAGAAAATTTTGAAATGATTTATTTCGAACTTTTTCTGTATTGAAAAGAGCCCATTAGATTTTGTGTTATGTTGTGATCACAAAATGAGTGGGGTTAACGAATAACGAACGAAGAAACATAATTCTTCTTGATCATGTTCACTTTGTTCAAATTTATCACGAATCACAGTCCGAACGAAATTTTAGTAATAACTACTAATAAAATTTGGAGTTTAAAATATACGTTATCAATATCATGGAATCTGAGGATTTCTGAAATTTAATTTCAAAATTCATCGGATAATTTTCCAATTTTGAAATGGAGTATGATGATGAATGTTTGTTTATTGCATGTCATGTCTGTTTTGTATTTCATTTTCCACTTGTCAGTCTTCTCGTTCTGTGTAATTGTTATCACTGATGTTCATGTTCTGTTTTTAATAATGAATGTTTTTGTGTGTCTGCCAACGTCGCTGTGTTTATACTTAAAATTTTTATACCGTATAAACACATCATAAGAAAAGCCCATTTGTTTTATTCTATTCCAGTCATGATATGGATACGATGACATTATCGCAAGTGTCAGGTTTATTCCTTTATGGAAAATACAAATATACAACTGTCAAGTTTAAAAAATAGAAAAGGACATATTTGTAAAATGAACATTTGCTTATATTTTGTTTATATGGTGTTAAAAAATAATTTATTTCTCATCTACTACTCCTTTTAATATTAACAATGAGTTAACAGTTTGTGTATTTGAAATAAATTGTGGAAAATTGTCAGCCATGGGGATTCGAAGGTAGGTGTCTCGGGTTCGAATCCCGATAGCTGACAATTTTTCACAATATATTTCTACTACTCCTTGTCAGTCAAATTTGTAATCTGGAAATAGATGTATATGGTCTACTAAATATTTAGTACAATAGTCCAATTTTTTTTATCATTTGCCTCATCTTATGAGGTGCGTTTGACATGAACTCAGTTGAGATCACGTGAGACTTTTATGAAGTAAAAAGAACGACAAAAGACAAATTTTGTTGTTTGAACGACTGATGTCGTTGGATGTCTTTTGTGTGTGTGCGTATATATAATATAGTATGACTAGCGAATGAAAGTTGACGTTTAGAAACCACATCTATAAAATAATTTAAATGTCAACTTTCATTCGCTAGTCATACCATATCTGTGCACCACTTGAATACAATTTGAATTTGACAGTAGCTTTTCATCGGTCAACCACTATATTTTCAGGTTTTGAATCGCCCAAAACTATGAGTGGGCATTATTTGGGCTTCTGTTTTTCTGTCGATTACATAATAACATGTAGTGCGACACATTCTAAAATGTTGTTTAAATTGTACGGTACTAAAACTTCCACATAATTTCTCTTTGTTATATTATTTTCCAAGGAATGGTAGGAACTATTCTCACTTCGGTCTCACTTTATCTCACCTTCGTTAGGATAAAAAGAAAAAAGAACGGTCAAAATTAACTAAGGTGAGAACAACGATGAAAAATAATTTATTTCTCATCCCGTACTCTCTGTCAGTCAAATTTAGTACAACTACAAAACTGAAACAATAAATTCGAAAATCCATTTTTGATCCCGAATAACGTAAAACTTGAAAATTATTTCCATTTTAAATAGCACAAAAGAGACTTCTTTGGTAATCTCTCCACGACAGCTATGAGAGCCCGTGAGATGACGCCCAGTAAACGCCCTCAACGGTACAGACATGAAATCTATTCTTAATTAAATTTATATTTAGTTAGGAATGATTCGACTGTAGAAATTATTAATATAGGGAAAAATAAAGGAGCTGCAGTCACTTCTTGTTGAAATTTTATTGAAAATTAAACATATACCAACGTTTCGATCACAATTTGATCATCATCAGGGTAACGTTTAAGGATAAATTTAGAAAACATGAAAATGAAAATTTTTTAGGGTCGAACCCTTCGTCAAAATTACAATAAATAAAAAAACGTGCGTACATATCAACATTGCATATAAAACTGTTTTATATGCAATGTTGATATGTACGCACGTTTTTTATTTATTTATTGTAATTTTGACGAAGGGTTCCACCCTAAAAAAAATTCATTTTCATGTTTTTCTAAATTTATCCTTAAACGTTACCCTGATGATGATCAAATTGTGATCGAAACGTTGGTATATGTTTAATTTTCAATAAAATTTCAACAAGAAGTGACTGCAGCTCCGTTATTTTTCCCTATATTATATTTATATTGTTATAAATTTATATTTGTGTTTGATAAATGTACTTACATCAAATGAGATGTTTAGAGTACACAAGTGTGCTCTTTAGAATCTGACATTTATTTTTAGTAGCTGCCACTGTTATGGCTGTTGATTTTAAAGCTTATGTTATTGGCCTTTTAAAAATAAGTAAACATTTATTGCCGCACATGTGAAATACATCATGCCACTTGACAAAACACAGAGTTACAGTTTTTAGTACTCATTCTCAAAACCTCTTTAGCAGTAAAAAGAGAAACAATGTGGTTTTCTTATTTACAAATGGCACAAGCATTTATTAAAATTTATGTTCACTTATATAACTTATATTTTGAAATATAAATAATTCTTAATCCAATATTTCTAATCAAGTACAAGAATATAATACATAGTGTCCGGGTTTCAAAAGCCACCATTGGGATCTTGGAAACTATAAGAGATACAATTTCGATTAAATGGGACATGTGGTGCGCCTTTGGCAGACCATCTTAGATGTGCTTTTGTTTTTGACTTTCAGTATGGAATTTGTATAAAATACGTACAACTGCCGGAAGGTAATGTACAAAAAATATAATCTTTTGCAAGGAACTTTCTGTATGAAATTTGTACAAAGTACGTAAAATTGACGGAAGGTAATATGTTGGCCACATTAGATTTTTTACCTCCCGCTACCCTTGGTAAAGGAGGTATAGGGATCGTGCTAAAAATCGCATATCGAGATTTTGGTAAATGACCACATTTTAAGGTCCCTAGAATCCAATTTAAACATTTTCATGATGATGCTGTGTGTATGTGTGGTTCCTGTTTACTCTCTAACTCAAATACTATCATTTAAAAAAATTGAAATCTAATATTTCTACCTTATTCTAATATGGAAAGAAGCCATTACATTTTGGTGTAAATCAGATGACCGGAAATGGCACTTTACTTAAAGCTCAAAATAGTTTTTCTCCGAAAAATACCTTTAAATGTTATTTTTTCGAGATTTATGTTATTTTAAAAATTAATGATTATTAAATTTTCAACAGGTTTGCATTAATACTTTTTCTATATATTTCATGGATAAATTTATGAAATTATCTATAATTTAAATCTCGGAGCTTACGCTTTAAACAAACAGCGAACACAAGTCCTTGGTTACGCAGTTCATATTTCAAAAATGTATGTAACTGACAGATAAATGTCACTGTCAAAGAACTAATCATTTCAATTTAATAATAGTAATGTTTTACAAAGAAAATAGTAAATAGAACCATAGTTATATGGAATAGGACAGTTTCCAGCATAACTAAATATGTAAAGGTGGTTTTTTGCAGTCTACTTTTTATTATACTTTTTCTTTTCGCTTTTACTTTTACTTTGAGTTTGGTACTTTATGCAGCTCTTTTAAAGCATTCAATACACATGCGCAGATGTGATTTTTCTGGCATATAGTATAAATGTGAATAGATAAATAGATCCTGTTAAAATGGACAAGAATGTAATAATTTGTGCATACAAAATATTATTATATTGTAAGTAAATATACTAACTAGTTTCATTTAAAACAGACGCTATACTTTTCCAAACATTCATTTTGGCCACTTTATCCTTGAATAAAAAATATACAATTTTGTTCTTTACTGATTTTTCGCCTGCATAACCGAAAACCTACACACAAAAACAAATACACAACATGCTGACGTTTGTGAAGTCGAGCTCATGCGCAGTTATGATATTCTTTTACTTTAACGGTCAAGTTGAAAGTTGGTCAACTTAAGGTCTTAAAGTAAAATTAAAAGTGTGCACATAAAGCAGTACGTATATTAACACACATTTAACTTTTATAAAGTAAAATAAAAAGTAGGCTGCATAAATCCACCTTAAGTATGTATATTTGAATTAATAATGATGGCCACATCAGATTTTTTGTATTCGCGAAAAATTTCGGTTTCCAGATTTCAACGGAAATATCCATTTTGGCCATCCCTGAATCCATTCTGACTAATTTCGTCGTGACGTCTGTACGTACGTACGTACGTATGTACGTATGTACGTACGTATGGTATGTATGTACGTACGTACGTATCTCGCATAACTCAAAAACGGTAAGCCGTAGAAAGTTGAAATTTTGTATTTAGGACTTCTATAACATCTAGTTGTGCACCTCCCTTTTTGGTCATTACATAATTTCCAGAAAAGGTACTTTATTTGAAGCCTATAATAGATTTTAATGAAAAACTATATTAAAATATAATCCAAAACTTTTCAAATTTAGTATATAAGACTTTTATATCAATTGGAATAACATAGCAGAATTTGGTTAAAACAAGCTAACCGGAAGTGATATATTACCTGAAGTTGTTAACAGTTTTTCTTGAATAAAATGGTTTCATTTTGATTTTAGAAACAAATGCTTCAAATAAGAGATTTAGAGAATCAAATTCTGCGTCTAGCACATCAAGTATTATTAAATTAGCCCTTTGTATAAGCGAGATATGTAAATTTAAAACTTATATACTTTTTGGTTTTTGTAATGAAGCTTGCTATGGATTAGAACAAAAAATAACAAAAAAATAAAAAATAGATGTTAATGTCAAATTACGTCAAATACGTGCAATTCTATAATTGAGTCTATACTTCATCTTCATATTGGTCTTGCGTACAAGGAAGTCGTGTGGTGTCCACATCAGATTTTTTCAATTTAAAACAAACAAAAATAACAAATAATTTGAGGTTAACCAAAACAGGTTCAAAGCTTGCGTTTGCACTATCTCGGGAGTGGGTTCAGATTATTTTGAACTAATTCAGAAATTTTTCTCAAATCACAGTCTGTCCAAATTACACGATTTTCGTAAAACAGTTCAATGTTAAAAAGTTAACACTGTAATAACCTCATACAAGTATAATCGAACAGACCTAATATTAAGACCTATCGGGCCTCAAAGATTTTTAAATGCAACAAACACAAACTTAACCTACATATTAATCGTTACATATTATTCTCTATTGTACCCTATCCACAGTACCCCTAAATTTCATCCCTTATGACATTGAACCTTCCCGCGCAGGGCTGAGCGCAAGGGTGGCGTCACTTCGGGCGTGGCTCGCCGGTCATCGATCCGATCCGGCCGTACGTTCACTCCCGACTCCGGAGTCAACTCTACTCCGGTGCCCGGAACACCAACGCGTACGCGTACACGCTGTTCTGCTAGCGTTCATTGATACCCACCACACTCACTCACTATAGTAACTATAGGCCTGGGAGACGCATCACATGGGAGATACATACAAGCAAGTATAGAGGATGTAGGGAGGATGTTTACCGGTGTATATTGTATCAGGAGGTATATAGGGAGGTTTGTTTATATTTGAGGAGTACTCACTCTAAGAGGAGGGTTGTTAGTGGTTATGGCTTAATTAGGATTCAAATTTGTTAGCGATGTAATTCATGTTGTATAGGATGGGTAATATACAGGGTGTTAATGAAATAAGTGCATTAAATTTAACCAGTAATGTAACTCGATGAGAGCAACAATATTAATAACTTTTTTTTCTAAGTCTTTTAGATTTTGAGTTAAATTTCTTTAAAGATTTGCTGCATATTTCGTTACCCGCCCATGGAGAACAAATGGCTGCTGCCGTATTCAAGTGGGATACAAACAGCTCAAAAATTGTCGGTTATCGGTTACACTTACAGTCACAGTAATTAATAAACAAATCAAGGGAAATAGAATAATTAATACGTAATAATACAATTTTTAAAATAAATAAATTTAAATTTTGGATAACAAAATTATAAAGTTGTGTATTAAAACAGGATTTTAATCACCTGTGAATAGTGAGAATACAGGAAGACAAGGAGGGACGAGGTAACGAGAGGAAGAGCAGAGCAAAAGCGTAATTATTAGGTTATGAGATGATTATTTATCGTCGACAAATCATAATAGTTTAAATACGTTATTCAAAAAATGTAAGTAAAAACTTTTGTCCATTTAAAAGAGGTACATGAGTACCAATAATCAGTCGCCCATTTATTGTTCCCCAAACATTTTTTAATGAAAATTTTTACAGCATTTTCCTCTGTCGAGATGTGTATTGTGCATAATAAATACACCTTCCCAAGTAAATTCAGTCTCATTAATGAACATTATGAACCATTCCCAAAATTGAAGTTTGTTATGTGCTGAAAACAGAACTTTTTGCACATGTTATGGATATAACTGTTGCTTTTTTTAAAATTGTCATATAAAATTGTGATGTGATAAAGATGTACAAGATCAACAAATGTGCGAATATTAGGAACAGAATGATTTGGTGATGATTTGGAAACGCTCCGTGTAAATGCGTTGGCAACTCCATGACACTGTCTTTATGTCAACAGTCCATATCCATATTATGTGTCGTAACGCAGAGAAACATTATGAAAACCTTTATTTATAATAATTTGTATTTGTATTTTTTTGTCTTTATTTATTTATGTTGTATAATTAACTATAGTAGTATATACCTATGTTTAATATTATTATATATTTCCCTGTAAATGGAATTCTGTTGGGAATAAAATTATTATTATTATTATTATTATTATTATTATTAACAGTGATGTTAAGTAAAATCTAGTACAGATACGAGTAAAAAATAAATAAATAAATAAACCATAGGTAAGTAATTACAATGTCTGTGTATTCGTATTTTGACAGAATTTTACCTTATAAACAAGTTTATTACTAATGTCAAAATTTAATTGCAACAATTGACAGGACTAAAACGCCTATTGTTCCACTTTTCGATTTACACCCTGTACACAAGAACTATATCCAATCGTTTTTGTCGAGTTTTTTGTATTTTACTTATTGAAAAGTTTTTACAATTAAATGTGAGAAATTTCTCGACTGTAATAGATTAGGTGTTAAAAGTACTACTCGAAACTCAGTCAAACAGCATTTATTCTCTTACAACACCCAAGTTTCGGTACACTATTGCACCTTCTTCTAGACAAGTAATATTTACTAAATTTTACATCTAATGTACACAAAAGAACGACTGTATTTATATTTTTACCTGTAATATTGTTATTATTAATGTGTATTGACAATTTAAATCTGAATTAAGTTGTGCAATATCGAATAAATCAATCAACTATAACTAATAGTTCGTAATATAATACTATCCCGTTGCACATTTTACAAAGCGACTGTAATGAGCACTGATTATGAACTTAATTTCATTAGAAGTATTATTAGCTACAATAAGCAGTAGCATGAGGCTGCGAGCAATGTTGCAACGTAGCATTGTTGTTTGAAATTATTACGTAAATTAAGCCATATTTGATACAAACGAAATGCACTAAAAGCAAATTAACCATTGTTTTACACCAGATAATTTTTACTTTCTTTGTTAGAATGCGTGGTGTAATGACTACCACAGGTTAAAGTTAATTCCATTCTTAACACGAGTGGAAATTTAATTAGAGCAAATCTATCTTTTAATTAAACAATTGTAGAACTAAATGCAAACTTTGAAATAGTTATAATTACGATGACTTCTTTCATTTACAATTTGCGGGAAACTGAGAAACTATTGCATACATTATTCAATGAATTTATAATTTAATTAAATGTGTCACTGCAAATTAAATGCATTTAAGCTATTGAGTGTAAAATTAAAATAATATTAATAACATAAAAACATATAAGAGTCAATAGACTTTTTGGCCTCCTGAAGTGTAAACATAACAATCACACATCGATGACGTCTATTGTAGTTGCAATGGGGAAGTTTAGTCATGTTGAAATATGATTTTTCTACATTACTGCAATACTATACAGTGCTAGTTTAGAATGAAAACATGAACGTATGTCTTCTATATTTAATATTGAAACGTCAAAATGCAATGTCAAACGCAAAAGTCAAATTAAATTGTAAAGTGTCAAATGTAAACATAAACAAGTTGCCTTACTTTGCTTGTCTCTTTCTATGAAGCACGTTTTGGGCACGTATGTCGAGACCTAATTCGCACATAGTTGATGTTATGTATGTAATGGCAGGAAGAAAATCTTTCAAAAGTTTAAAAAAAAAAAATTCCGGTATTTTTAGAATTTTTGCAAAATATAAAAGTAAAAACGCTATAGATTTAAAAATATTTTAACATAAAAATTCGAAAACTCCCCTATTTTGCTATGACTTTACCGCATCTAATACGGTAATACACAGCCATATTTTTAAGTTTTAAGAGGCATTAATAAATAAAGTTACATTGTAATAATAAAGAGTGCCTACAAAAACGCTAGTTACCGCAATTTATCGTTCAATAATAATAATCATAATAATAATCATAATAATAATAATAATAATAATAATAATAATAATAATAATAATAATAATAATAATAATAATAATAAATATTTCAAATTTTAATTGGCACAAAATTGACCCGTGGTGCACTCTCCACGCCAGCAATGAGTGCCCGTGAGGAGATGCCTGGTAAACGCCCGCACGGTACAAATATGTATCATCATCATCATCATTACCGAAATCTGTGTACCAAGCAGATTGGCACACCCAGCAATGGATAATATGCCGTGATGATATATTTGTTTTATTTATAATAATAATAATAATAATAATAATAATAATAATAATAATAATAATAATAAAAAACATAATTAATAAAATTAAATTTCTTTTAATTAAATCTGCTAGCGCCATCTGTTAGCACACAATAATTCTCAGTCAACAATGTCAAAATTTTCAAATGATTGATGAGAATTGTTTATTTAATTTATTTGAAATGTATGAAATTAATTTTAATAAAGAATGTCGAAAAAGATAGGTAATGTTTCATGTATATACATATAGTCTGTTTAGGAATTATACTCTATCCGTCTTTACTAAAGAGTGGTTAATGCCCCGATATTATCCCCGATATTGCCCCTATTTATATGGTTATAACAACAAGCTCAGCTAACTCACTCCATGTGGTCCGGATGTGGTATTTCGCTACCGAAAATCGGTCACTTCAGTATCTAAGGAGTGAGAAATATTTGTTGTACTGTTTTATGTATTTATTGTGTATTAATTATTTATATTATGTATATGGTTTGAACACGAGTAATAATAATAATAATAATAATAATAATCCAATCAAACAACAAGATCAAACTGCTCCTATATTCACACCACTCTATAGATAAAACGGGTAGAATTTAGGTACATATATGTAGGAACTAGGCTCTGTTCCATTTAAGCCATTCAGTAGATGGCGCGCAATCAGCGCCAATTTTAAGCAGCCGAAATTACATTGGGTAACCTTGTTTCTTGACTCCAATTTCAACCAATCAGAGAGTTCAAAACTATACTCTGCAATACTGAATGGCTTAAATGGAACAAGATATACATAGTCCACCTAATCTCAATTTCTTTCCAGCAAAGACATCCCTAAATGAAACAAAGTGCAAATTCTTGGTCTTTGTCCCCACTTCTCAAAAAAGCATGAATTTTTAACTCTGTACATGAATTAAAATCGATACTTAATAGTGTATATGTAATTAGAACCACATTAGAAAAAAACCTGATGTGGCCAGCACATTACCTTCCGTCAGTTCTATGTATTTTGTACAAATTCCACACAGAAAGTTTTTTTGCAAACGATTCCATATTTCCAATATATTACCTTCAGTCAGTTCTATGTATTTTGTACAAATTCCATACAGAAAGATTCTATATATTTCTAGTAAAATTATAATTCAAACATATTATGTAAATTGCACTTTGACACTGACATTTGTCAATCAGAATTTTCTTAATGTAAGCTGGCTGCTTTGTGAAATTTAATTTCTTTATAATTTTTTAACTCTATATCCATTAATGTAATCAAATCGTATAGAGAATAAAATATTCTTAAATATTTAAAGTGATATTTAACAGCATTTTTTCAAGAAAAACTGCTAATATCTTCAAATTAGGGTACTTCCAGTCGACCAATTATAACCAAAATCTAATCAGCTCTTCATAATGGATCTAAAGAAAAGGAATACGAAAAAATTATAATTTTTGGAAAGGTGGTAAAATCGTCACACACATATACATACATACAGTCATCATCGTAAAAACAGTAAAATCGTATTCTAGGGACCCTAAAACGTGCTTATTCATCAAAAACTCATCATCGAATTTTTTGACTAAAGACAATACCTTCCTTACCTAAATGTGACGGAAGGTAAAAATATATAATCTGTCTAATTAATATTATTTTTAAACAATTTTCCTGTTTCTTATGTTATACACCGTTGTTTATGTCGTTCCTATCCCAAAACAGTTTTAAGGTATTTGGGTTGGCAATGTTGGCATGAAGTAAAATACATCTGCTAAAATATGGGATTATAGCGATTCACTAGGATGGAAACTGGAAACTAGTCCTTCTGGCGACGGGCCAGAGAAGTTCGTGTTATCAGAAGAAAGGGCTACGCTGCTGGCTCGAGTTCATTGTACCCCAGATAACAATTTCGTCAACAAAATACTGCCTTAATCTATATACCATTCACGATATATTCTATACACATTAACGATTTTTGCTACAAAAAAGTTATGAGTTATTAGCAAGTAACACGTCACTGAACCATGTATAGGTATAAACAGAGTTATTGCCAGGGTTGACCTGATTTAAATCACGATTTAAATCAATTGTTTTTCATATTAATTTGGATTCCTACAGAGTTAACAAAAAGAAAATTCTTCAATGGTAATATAATATAAAAATATATACATATATACCGGGTGTCTATTTTTCTATGGACCGTAGGAAATAGAATGGTAGAATTTTCGTATATTTCTAAATTCTGCCCTATTAATTTTAGAACCAAAGTGTAAATATAAAAAATGTTCAGAATTAAATACTGCTTCAAATGAGCCTAAATTTATTGATATAATAAGTTCTTGTCATGAGATGGACAAAAAATAAAATATCCGTTTTAAGCGCTTTACAGAGTGCCATGCAAAACATGTTACATGTTTTGACCTGCTTTATTTAGGTAGGCCTGGTTTCGGTTTAAAGTTCAAAAACGCGCGCGTTTTAATACAGATTTCGTTTTCGTTTATGAAATAAAATATTTATATTGCTTTTAAAACAATTAAAAAGTGCAATAACACCAAAAAATCTGTAATAGTAAAAAAATAAAAAAATCATGATTAATTTGATTTTTTTAAAATCTATGATTTTTGATTTTTTAAATAAATCATGATTTTTGCCAACCCTGGTTATTACTAAATGTTTCGTCATAATGATTCACTGATTTTACAATACCTAATACCTGTATTTATAATAATTACAAAATAGTAAAATGTGACGTAAATGTAATCATTTTGATTTAATTATAGTTTCAAAGTTCAAATGTGATGTGTTCTATTTTAAGGCATTTGAGAGTTTTTTCTTATATCTTGACTGTTTTCTATTATAAGAGCTGACGAAAATATCACAAACCATAAACCTACGACTTTATTTAGATAAGAACAGAAAAATAATATATTATTTTATAAGGAGCTAAAGTACTTTTTGAGCAGAAAATGTAGGCATTTGACTTTCCACGGAATAAATTGCTGATACCCAATTTTTTTTTTGGAATATGTCCGCAAAAATTCATAGATACACACACATTTGGGGAAAATTTTCAATTTTTTAAAAAAATTATTTTTCATACTTCAACGCTCATTTTCATTCTCAAACTTTCGTTCCTGAGCTATTTGCGTTCAAAATTTGACTAAAAAATCCATTTTTGGGCAATAACATACAGGTCTGGCTACTTTGCTATTCCAAGGCCAAAATTACGGACTATTTTCCTAAAAATTTAACAGTAGATTCAATTTCTACAGCTAAATAACTGAAAAAGGACAAAAATTGGAAAGAAAGAATTAAAAAGCCATTTTCAGGGGTTTCAATGTTTCGGCTGAGGAAACTGTGCTAGAAACTAATTCTAAACAAATCTGTAAATCTAGATCTGTAAATCTGTAAGACAAGATCTTTAAATCTGTAAAAAACTAACAAACACGCATCTATTTTTGTTGATTAATATAAAAATACATATAAGGGTGACTTCATCATAAAAAATGGCAATATAGATTTCATTTTTCAGTTTAGAATTTTTTGTTTATCATGTTTTATAAGTTATAAGTACCATAAAACCAACATTAAATGTTTATAGATTTTAAAAATTTATCAACGAAAAATTCAATCTGAAAAATGAAATCTAGGTACCTTAATTATTCATTGTTATTCAATTTTTAGCATGATTTTTCTCAGAATTTTTGTTATGCAACCTTATGATTTATTTGTATGATCATAAAGGGAAGAAAAAATAATGACGTCATAACTTAAAAATAAAAACAAATGAAAGTCGGAAGGTGAATCGCACTTATTAATGTGCATTTTTAAAAACTAAAATCGACGTGTTTTAGCTTTTTTAAAATATCCGGTTAACTTCGCTCCTTTTTTAAAATATTCCATACTTTATGCTTCGATTCTAAACTACAGCAATGTAAGGCTACATTTATTACATTGATGTAGCTTACATTGCGCTGTAAGTAGAAAAATCGCACTGAAAAATGTCTATTCTCAATGCACCGCTGTATGTAAGTGATCTACAGCGGTCGCACAGCGGGTTCTACAAAGCTTACGTACATTACAGCCACGGTGTAGTATCTATAGGTGAGAGCACGAGATGCGTTAACATGGCTAAGTAACTGGGAAACAAAATGGCGCTAACGCGACCCGTTACCATTTGACAAAAAATGTTTTGCTACAAGATGCACAACAGGGTATGGATCAAATAAAGAGAAATAGTCTTTTTACGGTGCCAAAAGGTGCAATTTAGCGGCAGCCAGCTACACTATAATCACAGAAACAGGTACTAAAATAAATTTCTGATTGAAAAGTGTCAATGTCAAGTGCATTTGACATATGTTGTTTTATAATTTTACTGGAAGTATAGAAACGTTTTTGTATGGAATTTGTACAAAATACATACATAGAATTGACAAAAGATAAAAGGTAATGATTGAAAATATAGAATATTATGCGTTATATATGAATAATTTAATATTTTAAATATTTTGTGTAAAAACTGGGTCGCAACAAAACGTGACATCTAGCGGCAAACTGTACGAACTAGCCCAGTTAGTTAGCCATTTTTCGTAATGCATTGGAATACGTCGTGCACTCACCTATAGATTCTACACCGTGATTACAGCTAACTTCATCATTATTTTATGAACTGTCATTAGTGTTGCTCATGGAAGTCTGCAAGATGATAGAAAATATGCATCTTGTAAAACGTTAGTTTTATATTATATATTTGTTATAATACTTTCTTATTAGAGTGTAAAACAAATCAGATAATACTAAACATCTTTCTTTCTCAGAAAATCAAACAAAAGAAAACGTAATCCAACCAATATCCAATATGTATATAAGTGAAATGAAGAAGGATTATACGTTTCGCAGTGCCGTAATGTTATAATTTTTTTCTGCATGCACGCATGTAATTCTCTTTTGATTTCCGAAACTTTTAAAAATTATTATTAAATTATATAACACATTTTAATTAATATAAAATTACCCTCCAAACTCTTCCTCAATTCATAAAATAGTTATTTGTATATCAAGGCCGCGAAATCACTCTTTAGCGTACCGAGAGACAATCTCGAGGGCGCTACAGGATTTCGCGGACAAGGTGTACACAATATTTTTTGTGCAACCGTAAAAAATATGTAATTACAAATTTTATTAATTTTAAACAGTTTCAATGTAAATAGAAGGTTAGCTTTCAAGGAGGCTATGGGATTAACATTTGATAAACAAAACCATGCAATTCTCAAGTGTCAAAGTGGTTGTTTACCTAATTTCGCGGCCGCTACCATGACAACGGCCGCGAAATTCATTTCGCGGCCGTTACCATAACAACGGTCGCGAAATTGTGTTTCGCGGCCTGTATTGCGGCTGCGAAATGCTTATTTCGCGTCCGGTTGCACAAAAAATAAATAATGGTACACCATTATTCATCTTATCAAAAATTTTATTATTTTTTTTTAAATAATTCGACAACTGTAAGATTTCCGTCGCGAGAAAGAGCCGACGTAAATTTTACAGCGCATACAACTATGCTCAGAAGAATAGCATTTTCACTACATTTTGGTTACCATGGACACACAGGGCTTACAGCGCTTACATCGATGTAATATGGGTTCAGAATCGAGCCATAAATCCCACACTGTGTATCAGTTATATGTAGAAATATCTCTATTTGTCAGAATATTTATGACAGCTGAGGAATTCAATGTAATGTTCACAATATCTCTACTATACATATATGTACATAAGTAATTAAATGCATACTTCATCAATCTGAAATGAGGAAGCCATAGTATAAGTGTAAATGACAAACTGTTAACATTTCATGGCCACTCTCTTCAACATCAGCGAAAGAAACAAAGTTCTTTCAATGCAATAAAACAAAAAGGTTATACTTCCGTGGCAAATTGTTTTACTGGACAATAAAACGAGAAATAAACCGCATTATCGATCTGAAAATAGATGCACAGCTATGCAAATATATGACCTACAATATGAATTAGTAACGCTAGAGAAAGATTTAATGAACAATTCATATTTGTCCGACATAAAAGTATAAAAGTCGAAGGATATAAAAATTTAATGAAATGATTTCTGAATAGACTACGACAGCGTGACACGAGTAAAAGGTTAAAACAGTTTAAACGATTTTCAATAAAACTGTGAAGAGGAAATGTCAATATTACAAGAATATTGAAAAGTAATAACCGTTGAAATTGGAATAAAATGTGACAGTGAATATTTGAAAATAATGGTTTAAAAATAGTTTGTGATGTGATCATTTGTGACAATAATAATTCATAGAAATTTAAACGAGGGTGGATTTAAAGTTGCCGGGCTAAAAAACAGAGGACAGCACTATATACACACAATTATATTTGTTTATTTTTTATCATTAGTGGTAATGCGCTAATTTGTGACTGAATAGGACTTTTTTGAAATATCATCACCATTGACTTTTTAAAAATGGACTTAACATCGAAGCAAATTCATGAATACTTTGGGAATATCTGATGTGGCCAGCACATTACCTTCCGTCAGTTATATGTATTTTATACATATTCCATACAGAAAGTTTCTTAGAATTAATTCTATATTTGCAGTAAAATTAAAACACAAACATACTGTCAATCGCACTTGACATTGACATCTATCATAATTTTTCAATTATATTTATTAGCTGTTTCCAATGTTATTGCATAGCTGGCTGCTTTACGAAATTTATTTTTTTTATAATTTTTAAACTTAATATTCATTGAATATGAAGTATAAAATGTAATCAAATCGTATAGAGAATAAAATCTGCAAATGAGGGTACTTCCGGTCGACCAATTATAACCAAAATCTAATCAGCTCTTCTTATGGATGTAACAAAGAGGAATACAAAAGAATTATAATTTTTAGAATACACATACACACAGACATCTCTAACTATTGAGCCACCGGAGCTATAATAAAATGAAGATTAAATTTTAAATACTGGGATAGAATAGAATTAACCCGTAGAATTCACTAATCCAAAAATGAGGATTAGCTTAAACATTTTTGTGAACCGTTAATTTTTAATAATCGAAATACATACCTATATATTTACTTATGCTGGAAACTGTATTGAATTCCGTTTCTATTGTTCTATTTACTTTTTTTTAAAACGTTACTAATATTATTTTGAAATGATTAGTTCTTTGATAGTGACATTTATCTATCAGTTACCTACATTTGAATAACTGCGTTTTGTTTGTTTAAAGCGAAGGCTCTTTAAATTACAGATATTATAAATTTATCCATAAAATATATAGAAAAAATATTAATGCAAATCTATAGAAAATTTAATAATCTTTAATTTTTAAAATAACATTAATCTCGAAAAAATAACATTTAAAGGTATTTTTCGAAGAAAATCTATTTTGAGTTTCTAGTAAAGTGCTCATTCCATTACAGAAAAAGTTCGAAATACAAGGTTTCAAAATTTTCTGAATGATAGTATTTGAGTTAGAGTGGAGGATCCATACACACATACACACAGACATCATCGTGAAAATGTTGAAATTGTATTCTAGGGACCTTAAAACGTGATCATTCACAAAAATCTCGATATGCGATTTTTATCACGATCCCTATACCTCCCTTACCAAGGGTAGCGGGAGGTAAAAATGTTATAAAACGTAGGATAAGAAGGAAAATAAGGCATAATTTTGCAAATATACATTAATTGAAACAGTATTATTCGTATGAAAGCGTAAGTACCTACTTAAACATGGAAATATATGTAGTTCATTGAACCTAATTTTTTTCAGAAAAAATGCCAAAATCTCTATAAATATAGCTTTCCGCACCCAATTTTTAGCGGTATTTAGTGTTTTTAATGGTTTACCAAGTTTATATAACCATTAATATAAAATTATTGAATTCTGGATAAACTGCAATTTAGCCACAATGGCAATAATAATAATCATCATCATATTTCATCACGGTTTATTACCCATTTTTGGGTGACATTTAATATTGAATACGTTTATCTCGACGTTTGAAGCCGCTTGAATTTAGTAAATCCCTTTTCAATCTTCGAAATAAACGATCGAGATTAATATTTCAAGCCGCTTGAAAATGTCAAGTCAAGCCTATAAAATAACAGGCTTGGACTTATGAGGCGGCTTGACTTCTGTCGAAATAAACAGTGAAGCATCAAATAATGGAACTACGCATGCGCATATTCGCATTTTATAAAAGTCGCGACATAAAACTTAATAAAATTGTCCAAAAGCGAAATATTTGAAGTGATGAAGAAACAAATATTTTTTTTAATGTTTTTGAAAGAAAAGTCAAGTAACAACATGACAATTTTTAGATTTTGAGGTTACATATCCAGCATGAAACTAGATCATATACCTCTTCCTGTCTGTCTGCATAATCTACTATTTAACTATCTTTTTTTAGTAGATACGAATTTAAAGAAGATTGAAAATAAGTCAATCCTAATTTCAATCCGCTGAGATAAACCAATAGGATTTTTCAAGTCATAATATACTTGAAGCCGCTTGAATTATCGAGATAAGCGTAGTCATTGATATATACAAGGGTATTTTGTTACAGTATCCTCCAATTTTTAAAACTCCAATAAAAGTAAAATATGAATGAGTAACTATATACTTTGCTTGTAAATTAAGTTTAGAAAATGCAGAAAAATGATGTGTTACATTTAAAACTGGTGCAATGTAATTGCATGTGCTGAGGATATTATGTGCTCCTACCTAGGATATATTTATGCATAATAAGAACAAAGTTAACGTGACTCCTGAGAACAAACAGTCCCGTAGTTAAAATGTCGTTACGGAACTAGAGCTAGTGTTAGTGCTTATATCAAATGCTGTTATAAGTAGGAAATCTCATTTTCCCCACGTCACAAACATTATGCTAGCGTATTTATAGACCACGCTAAATACTTCACTCTTGTAATTTTACCTTATGTTGCTACTGACTTACTTTTAATATTTACTGCAAGCGTGTAATTATAGTGTAGCTATTTCTAGTTATACGATCACTCAACTTATGAGTCATATCTGGTTTCACCTATATTGCTAATTCTTCTTAATATGAAACTGAAATGTCATATAATGATATATTTTTATTTTAGATAAAGAGTAAAAAGTAATAATAGATCGAGTCAAAGGTTTAATATAACTAAAACTATTTATAATAATTTTTTCGAGATCGTCTAGAAAATGAGATGTTTCTGATCACTTTTTAGACCGGCAAATCCGTCTTTACTGAACTAGCTCAGAGAAAATCGGAAAGTTATTTTTTGATTCCTACATGAATGTTTCCATGTTTGTTTATTTATTTCTTATCTTTTCCAAGGATGTTCTAATAAAAAATCTGGTGTGGCCAACACAATACCTCCCGCCATTTACCATCCAAGTCACAAAAAAGATTAAGCTAATCCTTATTTTTGGATTAGCGAATTTTACTCTAATTTGGACAGTTTATTTCTTAAACTATAGTCTAATCTAATCCATGTAACTACTTTTTTTTAAACCCCTCAATATGATTAAATCCCAATTACATATAGTGGGTTCACATTCACATACATCCATGCCTTAGTGGGATTCGAACCTAGAGCCCCGAGGGCACTCATGACATGAGGCGTTGCTCTAACCATTGAGCCACCGGAACTAGAATAAAATGAAGATCAAATTTTAAATACCGGGATAGAATAGAATTCACTAATCCAAAAATGAGGATTAGCTTAAATATTTTTGTGAATCGTTAATTTTTATTAATCTAAATGCATACCTACATATTTACTTATGCTGGAAACTGTATTGAATTCCTTTTCTATTGTTCTATTTACTTTTTCTTTTTTAAAACGTTACTATAGTTATTAACGTCATAAGGCTGATATGTAGCAAATAACAGATGAGGTTGAATGTTGTAAAATCGAAGCGATAGCCGAGATTTTATAATCAACCATGTCTGTTATTTGTATATCAGCCGTGTGACGTTCAGTATTTTTCATAATAACATAAAATATCTTCTTATAATTCTATTTTCTATGGCATATTGACAGGTGACAGCTCTTCATGACAATTTCATGATGCTGAATTTTTTTTGGGAACACATGATTTTTAATAATTGTACTGTTATAAAAAATAACGGCCCTGGCTGCTTTGATGCATATATCGGTTGAGCATACAGTACTGTTAAAGCACATTTAACAGTATGGTATTATGAAAATATTATTTTGAAATGATTAGTTCTTTGATAGTGACATTTATCTGTCAGTTACATACATTTGAATAACTTCATTCCCATCAAACAGCAAAAATGAAATAATAGTTAAATTTATAGATAAAATAAATTACATTTTCACTTAAATCTAGAGGTCTATGCATATCCATAAAGTTAGGTTCACGGCACGGCTTAATGCCCATTTAATATATCTAATATTAGTTTTTTTTTTTTAAATTGAATAAGTTTGAGTAGAGTTTACTTTGTTTATCAAAAAACCTGACTGAAATTAATGATATAATAATATCCGAAAATCAATAATTCATATCTAAAATATGTAAATAAATTCAGGAACTTTCAGAAAGGCATTTCATCACCTTTACTGTAATTACCGCTCGTAAGCGTTGATTTATAGTCACTGTCTATTCTCTTGAAAATATGTTTAAAAGTTTGTGCTAAGTTCTTGTGCAGCTTATTTAAATTTTACAAATTTTTAAAAAGTTTAATTTCATAAAAATGAAATTATTGTGTTCAATAATAAATCATATTTTATTTTCCATATTTGACATTTTTTGATACATGATATTATTTCAACTGAAATTTTACTACTTCTATTTAAATGATATATGCGTATAATTAAAATACAAACGTAAATAATTACGTACATATTTCTAACTCATGTATTTCAATAAATTGTGTACGTGATATCGTGTTTAAGTGAAATATTTTATAGGGTATCATTTTGTGCTGGAATTAAATGATTTTTTAAAAATAATCGTTGACTCAAATCAAAACAAATAAGTCGTCTATACTATTATTCACGAAAGATGACTGTTCAAGGTCATTTGTTCGAAGAAAGAATACACATCACTTTATAGCAGTAGCTTAGCAACATTTTCTATTAGAAAGAGAAAGATTATTTGACCTATGTCTATTTAATTTATGTGGTGTGACAGATATACGTAAATAGTGCCATTACTTTCTAACACACTATAAATAATAATGACGTATGTCGTAGAATTACAGATACCTAATTATCTACTACTCTGTGCTAATATTTACCCAGTGGCGTTGACGTTTAATTCAAATTATTATTCCTTGGTTTATAGTTAAGTCTGTGTTTTTGAATTTTGCAAAAACATAAGTGAAAAACATAAAGTTTTCAGAAAGGCATTATTTAGAAAGAAACATAATTTTCAAATAAATTACTCTTATTTATTCAGTTAAAATGTGTCCATAAATATTTCATGTTGCACGCCTATGCATACGAAATGCAATTAAGTTATCTGCAAGTAATTTTATATCAGACAAATGACCCTGAATAGCCATCTTTCGTGAATAATAGTTTATATAAAAATTTCAAAATTCAACCGTGATAAAAAAATGAGCAACACCAATAAAAAAATCTGATGTGGCCAGCACCTTACCTTCCGCCAGTTCTACGTATTTTATACATACAAATTCCATACAGACAGTTTGTTGCGAAAGTTTCTATTTTACAGTACATTACCTTCCCTCAGTTCCATATATTTTGTACAAATTCCATACCGAAAGTTCCTTAGAATTGATTCTATATTTATATTACAATTATAACACGAACATACTATGTCAATCGCACTTGACATTGACAACTGTCAGAATTTTTAAAATTATATTATCTGTTTCCAGTTTTATTGCATAGCTAGCTGTTTTATGAAATTTATTATATAGTTATAAAGTACATAAATAAAATTTGATGGAGCGGAAGCAACCTTTCTGTAATGTTTAACCCAATTTTGTAATTTAGTTTTAAACAACAGACTTTTAACCTAGTGTAAACAATAATTCACGAAAGATAATATTACTTGCAGATAACTTCACTGTATTTCGTACCCATAGGCATGCAACACGAAATATTTATAGATACATTTTAACTGTAAAAATAAATCTACTTTATTTGAATTTTTTTTAAATAGTGCTTTTCTCAAAATTTTATCTTCTTCACCTACGTTTTCTTTCATAAATATAAATATGACGTAAACCATAAAATAATAATTTGATTTGAATGTCAACGCCACTAGATAAACATTAGTACAGAGGGCAGTGTAGTAGATAATTACATGTCTGTAACTCTACGACATACGTCACTGCTATTTATAGTGTGTTAAAAAGTAATGACACTATTTATGTATATGTGTCTTTCCACATAAATTAAATAGACATACGTCAAATAATCTTTCTTTTTCTAATATAAAATGTTGCTAAGCCACTGTTATAAAATGCTGTGTATTCTTTCTTTGGACAAATAACCTTGAATAGTCATCTTTCGTCAATAATAGAATATTTATAAATAAATATAATGTCAAGCACTTGTGTAAACTTGTTTCTATAACTTTCAAACAACTAGATCCATAAAATATGAAGGAAATGTCCTTGTTCAGAATGCAGTTCTACATCTACTCATAGTTCTAAATATAACTTCATTCCAATTAGAATCTGGTTTAAAATCCAGAAATACAAGTTAATTCTACATGCATCAAATGCAGCAATCTGTAAATCTGTTAGTGCTCTAATATTCATTAGTTTTAATTGCTCAAGAAGATCAATCTTTACGTAGAGTTGCTACAACCCTTTGATACAAACGAAAGGAAACTCAAAAGGTAATTGCTTAATAATTCAAAACACAATTTACGAACGCGTCGGAGTAAAAGAATAATGAAAGACGCGTAAGTCAAGGACGTCATTCACTATTGTCAGAATACGCGATAAGTGACGCTTTTTCAAGTTATTTGTATTAAGTGACGCATTTTAGGTGTAAAGTGTTAGATCACGAAATTTGCATTTGGAATTGCGATGTAGAACGACTAAGCTCAAAGGAATTTTTATTAGATAGTCTGCATTTACCTTTTATTTGAAGAACAGATCTTTTTTAATATTAAAGACACCAAGGATAAAATAAAGATACGAGGCCCTCGTAATAAATGTGTCGATAATCCCTTTTAAACAGTTACAAAGGCGTAGATGTAAGTAGATGTAGGTACATTACCTTTAAGGTAATATGTATTTTATACAAATTTCATACAGAAAGTTTCTAGCAAAAGATCCTATATTTCCAGTACAATTATAACACAAACATACTGTCAATTTCACGTGACACTGACACCTTTCAATTAGAATTTTATTAATTTGTCAGCTGTTTCCAGAGTTATACCGTAGCTGGCTAATATATGATATTTAATTTCTTTATATTTTTTTGAACTCTCCACGCCAGCAATGTGTGCCCGCGAAGTGACATCCGGGGCCTGTTTCATAAAAATTACTAATCGACAAGTTACAAGTTACAAGTGACAAGTGTACAAGTGACAAGTGTACAAGTGACAAGTTCTAGTAATTTCTGTTTGAAGAATAATTTTTAACTACTTGTCAGTTTTCCAATATTACTAGTGTATTTTTACAAGTTGACAAGTTTGAAACCATGGTTTCATAGTAAATGTAATATGCAGCCACCTTTGCCTTAAATATATATTTTAATCACATTAAAAAGTATGCGTTTTAAAATAATTTAATTTTATACACATTTTGTCATTCAACCAAGGCATTCAACCCTTGCAATCAATGAAAGTAAAGCAGGTGAAATTATAATGATTTGTAATTATATTTAACATGGAAAAAATGCTGTTAAATTGGCGTTTTTTCGGGAAATTAAAGAACATAAAGACATTCTATTCGGCGCTTTTTCCACAAATTTAACAAAAAATATGAAATGCGAAAAATAGAAATTAATCTATGAATTTGCTGTTTCGCACGCATTAATGAGAAGGACTGGCAATATTGCTAGGATATATTATGAACAGTGGTAAATGCTTTTGTTATAGTCTCACTTTGTAGCATAATAAAACATTTTCTCTATTATTTAAACATAAACTCATTTTCATATTTTCTTTGAAAATAATTAGATTAATCAATTTTTTTAGTATTGGAATAACTGCTCCCTTTTAAATATTGATATAGCCCGTTTCCCCGAAACGAGAGAAATTGGAACTAACCTGGGATCAAGTCATTCTTATTGGTCGATGATGACAAATTTGCAGTTGAATATTCAGATTTGTCATCATAGACTAATAATGACTTGGTTCGGATCCCGGGTTAGTTCATACTTTTGTTCAATATATTCATAGCACAATTTTCTTATAAAAATTCAAGCCCGTCGAAAATGAACATGAACATCTTCCTCTTCTGAATCACTGGACCACATGTTTTTTACATTACATAAGAAAATTCCTATAATTAATTGTCATAAAGAATTCAATTGTCAACTTGTAATTTTCAAATGACCAATCTTTCATTCATGGTTACTGTTCACTTGTAAAATACTAGTAGTAAAAACCAGTAAATATTTTTTGAAACGCTACACTTGTAAATTGCAAAAATGCACTTGTAGAAACGAACTAGTTTACTTGTCACTTGTAATTTATACTTGTAGGTTTTTGAAACAGAAACTTGACAAATTATTCGTTTGACAAGTTTAACAGTGGTAATTTACAAGTGTAGAAGTTTTATGAAACAGGGCCCTGGTCAACTCACACACGGCACAAATATGTCATTCATTATCAATACCGATATCTGCCTCCAAAGCAGATTGGCACACCCAGCAATGATTAATATGCCGAGATGATTTTAAAAAGAAAAATTTATTGTCTACGCCAATTCAATTATTATTCCTAAACTTACTTTTGTGTTATTAGAATTAATTTATAGCTTAAATAAAACGCGTTATTACCATTAATAAATGTATATATAGCTGCCTTGAAATTAAGAAAAAGGACGTGGCCAATTCTTTTGGCGCAGGGCTCATATTTATATGATCTGCAAATAAATAATGATGTAACGTCACTTCAGCTAATCTCGAAAAAATAATTGAAAACTAAAACAGTCGATCTCTATAATTCAATATTTTCAAATATCCCTAAGCAAACAATTCTTGACGCGCCACTGAAATATTTTTGACGGACAGATTTATTACTTCAGCTTTTGAAATAAAGTATAGGTAAATTCATTTTCTTATGAGATATAACTGATTACTGAGTACAATATTTAATAAATATGAGATTACAATAAGAAAGGTAATTTCAGATATTGATATTTTGGGATTAAATATTCTGAAATTACAGCAAATTAAATACGGGGAATAAATGACGATTATTAATTCTGAAGCGTATAATATTACCAAAAATTTGTTTATGAATTACCATTGTTACATTTCTGTGCCACTTGGCTCATATAATATCTGTTTCTAAGATTAATTTACCAATTTTTACCCAAACATGATGAACAATCAAATAAACTAATTTTATTTCAATATTTAAAAAGGCATACTAAGTTTACACAAGCTTTATCAATGTCTGTGTAGTTATTGTCGTAGAAAAACAAATTGTACATGACTATAATAACAAGATAAATAGTTTACATAAGATAATTTTCAGTTAAATGTCTGAAATGAAACAATGAAATATCTGAATTATAAAAATAAATATTGCTTGTCATACAAACAATACGTCGTTTGCTAAGACCTATAAATTAAAATAAAATCCGGTATCCAATATGCATAACATTATTTACATAATATTATTCACATGCCTTTTATCAGTTTATATGTTTTATACTTTATAGCAATATATGTAAATAAATATTTAATATTCTCGTATCTTGATCAGTCAGTATCAGTAGTATACGAGGTGTGTTCAAAAAATATCGCGAATTTTGTGTTTTTTCAAAAATTATTTATTTATTCATGAATATCTATTTTGTCCCCTTCAAAGTAATCCCCATGAGATATTATACACTTGTGCCAACGGTTTTTCCAATCTTCAAAGCACTTCAAAAAATCATTTTTTTTTTATCTTGTTCAGCTCCTCCTTCGATGCCGTCTTTATCTCGTCAAGCGTAGCGTAACGTCGTCCTTTCATGGGCCTCTTCAGTTTAGGGAACAAGAAAAAGTCACAGGGGGCCAGATCTGGGGAATACGGTGGCTGCGGCATCAGTAGTGTGTTGTTTTTGGCTAAAAAGTCGCGCACAAGCAACGATGTGTGAGCAGGGGCGTTATCGTGGTGCAAAAGCCAATTTTTGTTCTTCCACAAATCCGGGCGTTTCTGGCGGATTGCTTCGCGCAAATTGCGCATAACTTGCAGGTAATATTCCTTATTGACCGTTCTACCCTGTGGCAAGAACTCATGATGCACCACGCCCCTGCAATCGAAGAAAACTGTCAGCAAAACTTTCACATTCGACCGAACTTGGCGCGCTTTTTTCGGTCTTGGTTCGTGCGGCAGCTTCCATTGAGATGATTGAACTTTGGTTTCCACGTCATAACCATAAACCCACGATTCGTCACCAGTTATGACCCTCTGGAGCAAATTTGGGTCGTCGCGGACAGAGTCCAACATCTCATTAGCAATGTTCATGCGATGCTGTTTTTGGTCGCAATTGAGCAATTTTGGTACAAATTTCGCGGCGACCCGTCTCATGCCCAAATCATTGATAGAAATCGAATGGCACGAGCCAATCGATATGTTTAGGTCCTCAGCAACTTCTCTAACGGTGATTCGACGATTGGCCAATATCATTTTCTCCACTTCATTAATTTTTTCGTCTGTTGTTGAAGTGCTCGGGCGTCCGGCACGCTTTTCGTCGTTCACATCTTCTCGGCCTTCTGAGAACATTTTGTACCACCGATAAACGTTGCTTTGGTCCAAGGTAGCTTCTCCGTATGCCACAGTCAACATTCGGAATGCATCCGCGCACTTAATTTCGTTTTTCACACAAAATTTGATACAGGTTCTTTGTTCCATTTTTTTGAATAGGTAAAAATCGAAGACGATCCAAAACACGTGCAAGCAAAGCAGCTGTCAACAATTAAGTGAACATTCAAAATGGCCGAGCTTGTCGACATAAGTGAGAGACATGAGTACCAACATAAAGCCACAAAAAGATCGAAATTCGAATATACGTAACCCGCGAAAATTCAAAATTCGCGATAGTTTTTGAACACACCTCGTACATATACGGATCACATTTCGTTATTCGAATACAGATAAGATGGTACTATCATCAAAGTCTCATACAAGTTTCGCTTTGTAAAAGAATTTATAAAAATAAATATTAAAATTTTTCATAGATCCGATATTCCGCGGAATTCAAGGTTATTAAAAGGAATTAAATTGTTGTAGTCAATATATAAAAATAAAAAATCATTAAGTTTATTCAATAAAATTTTTGTTTAAATAGGAAAATTCCGAGAAAAATTCCATCAAAAAACACAAATTTTCCAACTTTCGAAGATTATTTTTTGACACTTCTTAAAACCAATAAAATATTTAATTTTTTGTCACGTGTCCGCGTTTTAACCAATCCTGTCATTATTTTACTGAGAATGAAGCTCTAGAGAATATTCCCGGGAATAATCTGTGTAGCTTTTGTTGAAAATAAGCGAAAAAAAAAATTTTTTGTGCCGTTTCTATCATGAAATAAACCAAAAATATTATAGAAACCACTTCTAGAAATACCACCAACTAGTAATTATATTTTTGATTATATATGTATATTTTGCCTGAATGAATATAGTTTAGTTACTTACAACAGTAGATGGCGTTACAATAGTATGACAGTCTGGTTCCGTTCAAATAAATTTGTGAATCATAAAATAATCTAATTAAATACAGGGTGTTTCAAAAATACTGTAAAAGCTTAATCAACGTAGGACTGATCTTCAACTGTTACCGAGAAAAGCGAAAAAAACTGACTAAGACAGTGATCGAACAAAATTTTGTCTATGTCAGTAAATAGACTACAAAAAAACAATAAAATTTTATATGTATGAAAGGTTTTTCTCAATTTCTAATAGTTACGAAGTTATTTGAAAATTAAATATTGGCCAAGGTCGCCAAAACATTTAACATTTTAAGATAGTACAATTATTTGATTTAAAAAAAAAACAAAAGCACGTCTAAGATAACCTCTGAAAGGTAAACAAAAAATCCCATTTAATCAAAGACGTAACTTTTATAGTTTTCGAGTCGTAAACCCCGTAAAAACTCATTTTTCACTGCCTCAAATCTCTGAAACTATGGAAGATCGGTCCCATGTTGATTAAGCTTTTTTACGCATTTTGGTCAGTACTATATGCCCTTAAATTTTTACAGTATTTTTGAAACACTGTATAATTCGAGAATTCGATAAATTAAAAAATAATTGTCCAGTTTTTTTCTCAAATTTGTTGCCATTCGGCAATAGCTACTCAAGCCCTACGGGCTTTCGAGACTATTGCCAGGCAACAAATTTTCGAAAAATCTGTCAAATTATTTTCAACATCTTGTTATATTATTAATCGGAATTCTACTGCAAAAGTAGTAGGTGTCTAGTTATTTTTTTAGTTACATTTACAAAATGTCGTTATGTAGTTTTTTAAACAAATCTGTCGTTTATTATAGCAATTATTTTTTAAAAAAAACCTTCTCCGTCCCGTGAGCCATGAATGCCCATTTCTATAATACCAATGTAGTTTTGCTCCATTTTAGCATTAAACATCTGAACTCACATGTGGTAAACCATTTTAGAATGTTGTATAATGGTGTAAAAACTCATGAAAAATAACGTTTTTAAATATTTTATTTCAATCTGTCGTAAATGGTTCCATGTTTCATGATAAAATTATTCTCAAGCATTATTTTCACAAATATAATTAAAATTGAACATAGTAAATTTGTACAAGTTATTAAAGAGTAGTATGACCAATAAAGAGAACACGGATATTATTATTTAATAGGTTATTACATTTGATGCTCATGTAAGCGTTAATGTTCATATGAATGAAATAAATTGTGCATAACCTCAATTCAGTCGTATGACGCTCACATAATTAAAATTTAAATCAGAATATTAGATTAAACTTAGTACTTATGTAATGTAATCACACTTGTACTAATTAGATTGCTGTAATAATATTACTTAAAATATCCATAAAAATCTGATGTGGCCAGCACATAATCTCTCGCCAGATATTTTACCTGGTTGTACGCATAAAAAATATTTTTAAATACAAATGCATATATTCATGTCTCACTACAAAATACTTCTCACATATATTTGCAAAATCTATGGGATATTTTAATATAAATTATGTACAATACGAGGTGTGTTCAAAAACTATCGCGAATTTTGAATTTTCGCGGGTTACGTATATTCGAATTTCGATCTTTTTGTGGCTTTATGTTGGTACTCATGTCTCTCACTTATGTCGACAAGCTCGGCCATTTTGAATGTTCACTTAATTGTTGACAGCTGCTTTGCTTGCACGTGTTTTGGATCGTCTTCGATTTTTACCTATTCAAAAAAATGGAACAAAGAACCTGTATCAAATTTTGTGTGAAAAACGAAATTAAGTGCGCGGATGCATTCCGAATGTTGACTGTGGCATACGGAGAAGCTACCTTGGACCAAAGCAACGTTTATCGGTGGTACAAAATGTTCTCAGAAGGCCGAGAAGATGTGAACGACGAAAAGCGTGCCGGACGCCCGAGCACTTCAACAACAGACGAAAAAATTAATGAAGTGGAGAAAATGATATTGGCCAATCGTCGAATCACCGTTAGAGAAGTTGCTGAGGACCTAAACATATCGATTGGCTCGTGCCATTCGATTTCTATCAATGATTTGGGCATGAGACGGGTCGCCGCGAAATTTGTACCAAAATTGCTCAATTGCGACCAAAAACAGCATCGCATGAACATTGCTAATGAGATGTTGGACTCTGTCCGCGACGACCCAAATTTGCTACAGACAGAGGGTCATAACTGGTGACGAATCGTGGGTTTATGGTTATGACGTGGAAACCAAAGTTCAATCATCTCAATGGAAGCTGCCGCACGAACCAAGACCGAAAAAAGCGCGCCAAGTTCGGTCGAATGTGAAAGTTTTGCTGACAGTTTTCTTCGATTGCAGGGGCGTGGTGCATCATGAGTTCTTGCCACAGGGTAGAACGGTCAATAAGGAATATTACCTGCAAGTTATGCGCAATTTGCGCGAAGCAATCCGCCAGAAACGCCCGGATTTGTGGAAGAACAAAAATTGGCTTTTGCACCACGATAACGCCCCTGCTCACACATCGTTGCTTGTGCGCGACTTTTTAGCCAAAAACAACACACTAATGATGCCGCAGCCACCGTATTCCCCAGATCTGGCCCCCTGTGACTTTTTCTTGTTCCCTAAACTGAAGAGGCCCATGAAAGGACGACGTTACGCTACGCTTGACGAGATAAAGACGGCATCGAAGGAGGAGCTGAACAAGATAAAAAAAAATGATTTTTTGAAGTGCTTTGAAGATTGGAAAAACCGTTGGCACAAGTGTATAATATCTCATGGGGATTACTTTGAAGGGGACAAAATAGATATTCATGAATAAATAAATAATTTTTGAAAAAACATAAAATTCGCGATATTTTTTGAACACACCTCGTACATACATTTTCTTTATATTCAATATCCTGAAATTTTCTTTTTTACTTTCCCTTTTCTTTATATTCATCATTTTTTCGCAAATTCCGAGGCAAATTTCTTTTATATTCTTTTTTATTCTGCGTTGTTGACTTTTTTTTATTTTCATAATCTTCATAATGATGTACAAATATTTTTGACAGTGGCATACAAATATTTTTGACAGTGACATTTGTGTGTCAATTACAAACATTTGAATTTCTTGCCTTGAAGTAGTTTGATCTGAGATTTTTTACATCAAATTATTTTAAATGCATTTCTTTATCTCTAAATCTATAGAAGATATAATAGGTAATGAATTTATATTTATCGAATAAAGAATTTAACGTTCTTTAATATAAGTATTTACATAAATTTTCGATAAATAATATTTAGATGATTTTATTCTTGTAACTACTACTTCCGTTTGTCCAATTGTTACCAAAACTTAATCAACTCTTCCCATTATTGTTAGATTGAGGAATCCGTAGTTAAAAATGTCTTTAGTCTTATAGTATTTGAGAAATTGTGGATCCAACCACACACACACACACATGGACATCATCGTAAAAATATTATAATCGGATTCTAGGGACCTTAAAACGTGCTTATTCACTAAAATCTGGATATGCGATTTTTAGCATGAATTCAATACCTCTCTTAGCGAGAGGTAAAAAAGTAAGATTAACGATATAAGGCAATATACACTATCAGGTTCTGTTCAGAAATGTCATTTTTCGATTTTACAAATCCACTTTTTCAGATTGAAAGAAAAGTACCTATATCACTTTACCTCAAGAGACGAAATGCCCCACGAAGAGTTTTTTTATTATTATTTTGCCAAGTAATGACACTTACGCCCACATTCATAACCACTCGTAAAGTTTCAAAACTCATCGTTACAATATTTGACAAATAGAAAAATACACTCAAACGACAAATTACACGAGAGTTTATGATTATGGGCATTAATGTTTTGTCATATAAACAATTTTCTGAATTTCGGGGGGAGGATCCTAAACTAAATTAAAGCCATTTTCAACGAACTGTCAACAAATTGCTGCTGTCATGTATAACAATTCAACTGTCAACAAATTTCTGTTGTCTCTTGTAACAGTAATAATCAAAATGTGATACAATAAAATTTCGAAATTCTGCATTTTTGTAAAAATAACGTTTTGCACCTCTCGGTCATGGAAGAAATAGACCTTAGTAGAATTTGCTACACCACCGGTAAAATCATGTATTTGTCTCGTCTCTCTCTTTACATAATATTCTAGACCATAGGTATAGGTTCACAGGTATCGAAAAAAGATATTTTGTTTTTCATTTTTACAATTTCCTGAATTTATTTCATTAATAAATAGATACCGTACAAATCCTTATCAAATACGATATCACAAGCTACAGATCTTTAATTTAGTAAACATGGACGACATGACGAAAAGTAGGCGTTTACCCTCCTAATCAAAATATTTTGATAAGCGAAAAATACACCCTCTCAAAATATATAACAAATATCACTATTTCGCGAATATTTTTATGAAACATGTACTTAAAAAACTATTATTTCCAACAGATAAATGATAATGGTTTATCACTCAAAGTGCATAACATCTGAAAAGCCGTAAAGGAAACATAAAACTTTTTTGGACAAGGTTATTTTTCTTTTTTAAAACCTGGTCAACAATAAAGCGTTCCGCAATACAATTGATCTTTTGTGCAAACTATACTGAGACTGAGTGAATGCCATGTGTTTGAAGACCCGTTTTAAATAAAAACAAAAAAAGGCCAGCACTTCAGTTTTTACCGTCCTTCAAACTCATAAAACAGTTTCAAGTTTTAACTCAAAACACACTTGCTCCATATAATTTTTTGCACTGTAAATTGTTTTGTGATTTTGTATGAAAAGTTCACACAATACATAAAAGTTGAATGAAATTATATACCAAATGAATGTAATATACCAATAAAGTAAATAAATAATAGTTAAATTAATTACCTTGTATAACTGGTATCCTTTATTTTTGACAAGTAACAAGCCGCACATGCAACCACACACATCAAAATCTCACAGAAGACTGATGTAAAATGGCGTCATCACCGCTCACGTGATGAAGACACTTATTATTTCGACCAATCACATTTCGCTCTATAACACAAGAGGGAAATTTAAAATATAGGCGTACCGCACTTTTAGGATGAATCAGAAAAATAAATATAATACGTGGGTCACGCTAGAATTATTGAAAACAATAATACATTTTACTATTTTCAATCTTCTTTTAGAATACTTTTAAACTATTTTTTGATTGATTTAAAAACTATGAAAATTGTCAAATTAATTTCTGGTGATTTAAAAACATACAAATTAAAAACAGAGATTTAAAAACTGTCAAATTAATTAATGGTTATTTAAAAATTGCCAGAGTTGTCAAATTAATAACTGGGGGACTTAAAAACTCAAATTAATTTCAAGCTGACTTAAAAACTGTCAAAGCTGTTAAATTATAAATCATGATTAGAAAATGCTTTCTGATTGTCATATATTCACTCAACTATAGGTACTTTAAATCGCAACTAATAGACTAAAGGTGCATTTACAAATGAAAATTAGGTTTATGGTTTTTCTTTAGGTTTAAATAAGTCATTCATAAATGTAAGTTAAATTACCTGAAAATTAGTTTTGATATGTACAAACATCTGTGTAAATGCTTCAAAAACAAGATTAAAATATCGGTAGAGCAATAATCAACAAGACACCTGTGCGCCGTGAAACCGTCATTCGCTTGGCATTATTGGTTATATTTCAGCAATTAAGTTATGACAGTCTCCATGTTCTTTTCGCATTTGTTTAAAAAGCCGAATCCACCAAGTGGATACTAAATAAAGATGGGTGTATAGTGTATATATCTATATCATTTCAGACTCGTTCTCATTGGTGAAGTTTGTGACGTCAAACTAAATCATAAACCTAAAGTTTGGACCCTGCAATGTTTAGCTTTATGATTTAGAGACCCTAAATTCTGATGTGTGAATGGAGTCATTACATAATATGCGGCAAAAGTCTTTAAATATAATGTATAAACCATAAATCTAAACCTAATTTTCATTTGTGAATGCACCTTAATTCTGAACAAATCTATGAGTTACAGATCTGTAAATCTGTAAGAAACTAACAAAAACGCATCTATTCTTGTTGATCAATATAAAATTATACGTAAGAGTAGCGGCTTTCCTTACGATTTGGTTCATTATTTACAGATCTGTAATATGTACAGGTGTCTCATTTTCGATGTTTTTTAAGGTATCTCGGGTAATATTAATGATAGAGCGAAATCGTTTGCACATTGCAGGGTTAACTTTTCGAGAAAAGTTTAATAGAGACCAAGGAATTTTCGATCTTCTTTTGTTTCTGAGCTACAGGCAAAAACTCGTTTTTCGTTCATTTTGAAAATATATCATTTCTTATTTATTATAATAGAGAAAAAATGTTTTTACAAAAATTTTACCGTTTTTTAAATAGAATAAAATGGCGTAATTAGATTTCTTGAAAACTTAATAATTCTCGAGATTTAACACAAAATTATGATTTTTGAAATGGGAACCTATGTTGAAAATAGTCTCATTTTTTTGCTTATTTTATAAGCTTTTCAATGATATATAACAAGTCTACATTCTTTTGTTTTAAACAATAAAAGACGAATTATTAATTTATTGGGATGAAAATATTGGAAATTATTAAGAAACAAATGAAAAAATCTATTCCAGATCATCATTTACAAATTTCTAATAGTATTTGTTTCAGTTTTACTCATTTTTTCAATTTATTTACTTCAAAAGCATATTAACCAATTTTGTTCGGATTGTGTCAAAGCCAACTGTAACGTCGATAAATAGTAATTTAACTAACCCAAAAATAATTGATTAAGAATAATTTTGAGAACAAAATTGATATTGAATCAAAATAAACAAATGATGATTTGTAATAAATATTATCATTTGTTTCTTAATAATTACCAATATTTTCACCTCAATAAATTAATAATTCGTTTTTTAATAATTTTTCAAACAAAAGAATGAAGACTCGTTATATATCATTGAAAAGCTTATAAAATGAGCAAAAAGTCGAGATTATTTTCAGCATAGGTTCCCATTTAAGTTGTGTTATATCTCGAGAATTATTAAGTTTTCAAAAAATCTAATTACGCCATTTTATTCTATTTAAAAAACGGTAAAATTTTTGTAAAAACATTTTTTCTCTATCATAATAAATAAGATATGAGATATTTTCAAAATGAGCGAAAAACGAGTTTTTGCCTGTAGCTCAGCAACATAAGATCGAAAATTCCTGTGGTGCCTATTAAACATTTCTGGAAAAGTTGACCCTGGAATGTGCAAATGGTTTTGCTCTATCATTAATATTACCCGAGATACCTTAAAAAAAAACATCGAAAATGAGACACTCTGTACTTACAGATTTGTTTTAAATAGAGCCATTAATTTAAATGAGATTAACAACTGTTTCAAATTTTGTTTTCCACGGCCTACCTCACTTTCTTATTCATAATAATTCTAGCGAGACCCTCGGATATACATAAATACAAATATACATACAATATATTAAACATTTGTTATATTTCGTTGGAAATATAAGAATATTATTACATTACAATATAGAATAATTCAAATAGGAAATAAATATACAAAGGAGAAATGCATAATACAAGATATACATTGTAGAAAATAATATTATTATGCATTTTTTTAAAATATAACAATATTAAATAGTTTTAAATTTAATTTGACAATATTTCTTATTACAATTTTTAAGTATTCTTTGTAATTTTTGCAGTCTTTACATATATATGCGAAAAATACATTAAAAGCAGAAATGAGCAACAAAAAAATGTAATATTGTGGAAATACTTTAAATTACAATAAAACACAGTGTAAAGGTAAATTATTTATTATATTGTGAAGTAACCAAACAAATTACAAATGAATTGATGTAAGGCACATTTTCCATAATTGTAATCTGGTCATATTCATATCTTATACCTATTCTATAAAATTTTGACATGCAAAATTGTATATTATATTCGATTAATATCTAGAAAATTTCGACGAGCTATTTAATAGCCCAAAAACACAGACAAAATAAATGACTAGTAATAATAATTGAATTATTTCAAACTACACACATTGAATACACAAAAATACATTAAAATGAAATTATTTAAACTATTATTTATGTCCTTTTTGCATTCATGCTGGTTACTACACATTTCTCATTCTAAAATAAATATTTTAAAATAAAACAAATTCTTAGGCGATTGCTTTGAAATCACAGATGCCTATTAAATAAATCCCTACACTTGGAATGATTACATTTCAAAATAACAATAAAACAATAATATTATCAACTATGGAAAATTAAAACAAATCTGCTCTGACATATTCATATTGCAAAAGGCAACTGTGTTACGTGTACTATGCTTACAATGTGTTAAATAATGCGTGATATTTACATACATTACATGTGGTGTTATTGCAATTACATCGATGATTGCGAATGATTTAGATTTGGGTTATGTTTCTGTGAACCCTGAAACAAAAGAACAAAAGTTAATTCAATTATTCTGTTTTAAAGTTATTTTATGTACATCACTATGTCTATATTAACTTTTTTTATATAATAAATAAAATCAGGCCCATGCAAAGGAAGTTACAAATATTTTATAGAAACAGATACTTTATATAATAATATTTTAACCATAAAAATTGTACTTAAATTGACTCTCCTGTACATTTCAGAGCAATACTGCAAAAATGAAAAGTCGTTTAAAATTAATTGTTACTTTTAATACGTCTTCATTTAATGTAATAAAATATCTGTAGCACTAGATACTGGACCCTTTCAATTTAAAGAGATAGAAGATATGCGCAATGGGGATCTGCGCATAGTAAGAACAAGTGAGATATATGACGTTTTATTCTAAAAAAAATTGGACCTAAAATGTGAGAACATCTCAGATAACTTTTAAAAATCTTATCGAAATAAGTTACAAAAGCTTTTATTGCAGATAAAATGTCTAATGATGCAAATTTTCACAGAGAATACAGGCATTTTAATGACTGCAATATTTTTGACGTTTCGTTTGACAGCCCAACTGATATTTGTTTGCGCTATTTTCTTACTATTTGCAGCGATAGAAAGAGATAGCCGTTAAATTGAAAAGGTCCCTTAGAAAATAAAACATGACATTTTCGTTAAAAATCAGATAGCCATGGAAATACAAGAATAAATAAATAAAACAAAATATCATTCGGACAGTTCAATAGAGGGTTATACAGAGGCATTAGGGTACCTTTATAACCAGGGTATGGCCATGGGCCAAGATTGCCGCCATTGTCGGTAATTGATTTTCCTATTTATTTGTAATAAATGTGATATTATATTATAAAAGAATATTAAATTATCACACTGTGAATTTATAAAGGTAATAAAAATTCATTAATTTAAGAGATACACAATTATTATTCATATTTACATTTAGAGGTTATGTAGAATATATGACATGGGTTGTTATTATCACATCCAATTTAATATCTGTAGTTCTTATTTACATAATAATTGTATATTCTGAACTTACCTTTTAAAATTTAAATGATTGTGCTTAATATTGGTAATTTATAGTTGTTTTCAATATGTCAGTAATCGTGGTGGGAATCTTAACAAACTACACAAGTAAATAAAATAAAATATATTACTTACACTATAAATACGTATTAAAATGATAATTAAATGTGTGTTTCATTAATATAAAGCAAATATCCACGAAAATACATAATAATTTGCGCAAGAACAACACATATAACAGCTGTCCCGGTAATGGCGGACGAAACGTGAGCCACGCCATGGCCATACCCTGGTTATAAAGGTACCCTAAGAGGCATATTTTCGGGCTGCCATCTACTGATATTTTCCTTGTACTATACTTGTGTTTCATTTCATTCCGTTGCTAGATTACAAACAAATCGCTGCCACGGTGACAGTTGTACGATGGTGCCAAATATGAAGCAAGAATAGTAGCCGTGTTCCTTCGGGTTGTGATTGTGATTTTGTGAATCCTGATTAATTTAATCGTGATCCTTTTGAAACAGGATTTAAAAATTATAGCAAGAAAACAACACAATCTTGTGTCAAATGTCAATGTCATATGCAGACTAATGCAAACTATCCTGCTTTATTTTATAAATAATCAACTGTCTAGTGTTATATTCAGAATTAAAAATGGGTTATATTGAAGTAAAAAATAATGTTCTTGGTAAGGAGTATGAAGTATGTTTATTTCAAACAAATCTTTATGTGGTTCATTACACGCTTTTGTAGAAAAATCTTATGTCCCTTGATGCCACAAACCCCACATTCGTAAATTTCTACGCTCGAAATAGTATATTTTCAATTTGTTCTGAACTGAATCCATGTGAATCACTCAAAAAGGTTGATTCTAAAGGGAAGGGGGAATGTTGTCTAGTGATCACAAAATGAGAAAGTGGGGATAACGAATAGGAAACGTAAAAACATTATTCTTCTTAATCATTATCACTTTTATCATTTAGATCACGAATCACAGCCCGAAGGAACACGGCTATGGTCTTTGCAATAGTGATTCCCGCTATAATTATAAAGAATACATGACAAATGTGAAATTCTTTAAGTTTCCACAGCCATCCGAAGACATTGAATTATGTAAAACTCAAATGTCAAAACAAAAATGACAGAAGACAGAACTTTAAAAATGGCGATGGTTTGTTTGTAATCCAATTTTCCATCTCAACGTGATCTCAACTTATACATTGTCGCACTCTTTCTTGCGTGTGACGTCAAAATCATAACCCTCCATTCATTATTAGGCAATCCAACACGACGTCATAAGCAGAGGGCAGGGGTGATTTATACCTCACTTTTGAATATTTTTCAAAACTATTTAATTATACAGGATGTCCAGGATAGTGATGGGTTAATTCCCGAAATTGAATGATGAGGAAAAATTCCCGGAAATTCTCAGGGAAATTACCAACATTTTTTTTTAAATATTTCCCAAGTCACTTCAAGTATTGTGTAGCACCATAAGGCACAAACATGTAAAGCAAAAGAACAGGTATAATATAATTTAAAATAAATTAAAAAAAAATCCGGGAAAAAGTCAAGATATTTTTCCCCGCAAATCGTAATGGACCTTTTCAATTTAACGGATATCTTTTTCTATCACAGCAAATAGTAAGAAAATGGCGCGAACAACTGCCAGTTGGGGTGTCAAACGAAACGTCAAAAAATATGCAGTCATTAAAATACATGTATTCTCAGTGAAAATTTGCATCGTTAGACATTTCAACTTCAATAAAAGCTTTTGATTTCTATCAAATTGTCCTCATTTCATAAAAATTTCCGTTTAAAAGTTGCCATTGTCGTGTCAAATGTGACAGATGACAGCGTTTTTCTTTTTAAATTTTCCATGGAATACAAAGATTTTTTTTAAATGTATCAATATTCAACGGTAGGGCTGCGAAAAATGTTCGATCAGATCTATATGATCGAAAGATCGATCGATCAATCGAAAAACAAATAATCGATCAGATCGTTCGTTCGAACCTATCGATTGATTGATCTGATCGCTGGATCAATCCGATCGGTTAATTGATCAGGTCGATCCCGATTGATCAAATCGATCGCAATGGGAATAGCGCAGTTTATCATAAATGTATACTTAGGTACATTTGTTTAATAAATATGTTAATTTTGATAATAGTTTTTTTTTATTTTCGAGTAAAAATATATTTTTATGGACCTAAAATAGTTTGATCAGTCAAGATCGATCTGAATAAACGCGATCGATCAAGATCGATTTGATCGATCAAAATCAACAACTGGGATCGATCTGATCAACCGTGATCCATCTGATCAATCGTGATCGATCTAATCAATCAAGATCGATCTTTTCTGTTAGATCAAGATCGATCTATCGATAAGATCGATCAAAAATAAGGATCGATCACAAGATCCCCTGATCGCACAGCCCTATTCAACGGTATTGCTTGACATCTGGCAGTGAAAATGAACAGGTAAATAATAAATCATCGGGAGTGGAAAAAAGCTTACATTCAACACGAGATGTAGGCACATTTGACCACTCTCGAACTTATTTCCCAGCCCTCGCTATCGCTCGGGCGCAAAATCGTCCTCGATTGATAAATGGTACCTACATCCCTTGTAGCATAAATAACTATAAAACGTAGATTATGGATCTATTACGTAGCAACGAGTAAAAAAAATTAGTGATTTATCAAAAATCAAAGCGAAACTGACAGTTTTATTTAGTCTGTAATTCAACGTATCTGCAATTTACATCTAAAGTGAAAGTAAGTTACTTTTTACGGGCCTTCTCATAATTAATTTTGTTTATTTTATAATTAAATTAAAAATTATTTATGTATTATGTATTCAAAGATTCAAAGCTGTTTTCTTATATATTGATTGTTGTAATCAATGAATGTATTAACTGTTGTAATCAATGAATGTATTAACTGTTGTAATCAATTAATGTATTATTTGTTATAATCAATAGACCTTATTTAATTTAACGGCTATTTTTTTTTCTATCGCTGCAAATGAAACGTAAAAAATATTGCAATCATTAAAGATACTTGTATTCTCGGTGAAAATTTGCATCATTGGACCTTTCAGCTTCAATAAAAGCTTTTGTAACTTATTTCGATAAGTTTTTTTAAAGTTATGAGATATTTCACATTTTACGTCTAAATTTTTTTGAAACAAACGCCATAGATCTCAGTTGTTCTTACTATGCGCAGATCCCCATTGCGCATATTTTCTATCTTTTTAAATTGAAAAGGACTCTTGTATGTATTTCATTTTACTAAAATTGTTGCTCGAGAGTCCATAATTTTGACTATAGATGTCAGCTCCAACGACTAGATCAATCGGCTTCTCTACTGGCTCATATAAATTAACAAAATGACGTCATGATATTGGAATGCCACTTTTGGGAGAAATTTGACTTTAAAATGCCCCATTAGCTTAATGGGAAAGTTTTCGAATTTTTAATGTTGAAATTTTTTTAAATCTAAAACGTTTTTACTTTTATATTTTGTAAAATTTTAAAAAATACCAGAGAAAAAAATGCTTAACTTTTGCAATATTTTCTTCCTGCCATTAAGGCATACGTAACATCAACTATGTGCGAATTATGTATAGTATTGCAGTAATATGAAAAAATAATAACATTTCAACATGACTAAACTCCCCTATTACTAAATTATATAAAATTTCCTTCAAAATCTTTACCTTTGTGCTATTGTGAGTTTTTTCAAACTACTAAAAGTGAGTAAAAATGAAAGAAAATATGTGAAGAAAAAGCAAAAATAGAATATAAATAAAAAGCTACAGCAGCATGCAATAAGTGAAAGCTACTCTCCCATTTATATACCAATATAAAATTTAAATTTCACATCCAATCTGCCAATAACCAAAAAACAGGAGATGCGTGCGACACCGACAAACAGAAGAGAAAAGAAAACGTACCCAGCTACTAGCGACAGGAGGTGCTTCATCATCGGAATGATACACCTTCTCCCCTTCGCCTGAGTATGTGTGCCGGTGCCCCACAGTGCTGAGAGTGGCATAGCCCCGGTTACCTCTATAAAATCCGTTCCTTTCGTCCAGCGACACCTGTACATCGGCATCGGAAAGTCCGCTCACTCTATGCGCGCTCATCACGGGCGATGACGTCATCACACAGCTTGTTGTTATATCCACATTTCCTGACGCGTTTATATAGATACTTGTTGTGTATAACGGCTTGGGGGGTTCCTCTTCCGTTGGCGATATTACAATATTTATTTGGGTACTTTTATTTTCTAAGTTGGACGAATTTCGTATAGACACTGGCGATTTTTTTATATCTTCTTTCAGTTGAGATTCTTCCAGTTTTTCTGGTTCTAATTTTGGTTTATCTTTTATTTGATTATTATTAGTAGCTGCATTAACTGGTTTCTTTTCTTGTGCTTTCTTTTCGATTTTAGCAGGAACATAATTAAATTTTGGCATTCGAGAAACCCAATGATCATTCATGCTTCCCACCGAGCTCGTACTAGCCGCTGAACTTGAATTCGAACTCGACCCAACGTAAGTTCCAGTTCTTTTTTGGTAGAAAAGAATATACGCGCTGTTGTTGACAAGTTCACTACGGATGTCATTGGTTGATTGGCTTAAATTAGTAACTTTGGTATCGTCGTAAAGATACCAATGGTTGTCGTAAGGATTTTTGCAAGCAGCTGTATAATGACCAGTTTCTAAATCTGTTCCGTGGTGGTAACAAACAGCGTAAAGATCGTATGTGTTGTCGCTGCTGTGAGATTGTTTCCGAGGTCGTTTCCAGGGTGACCAACCTACGCCCCCTAAAATTACAGGGTTGTGGTGGTGATGGTGAGACTCCAATGTGCTTGAATGAGACATGGAGGTGTTATGTTTGTTTGCGAGGTGGGGGGACATGTCAAATCCGTAAACAGGAAAATCGACCATTGTTGTTAGTTTTGTACTGTTTCTTCCTTTGACTGTTTGTCTGTAACAATATTAATCGTTAATTTATGCATTTCAAATTTTTATTTAAATTTTAAATTTTGTTGTTTAATTTTAGAACGCCTCAGATACAAATAAGCAGAAAAAACGATACATACTGATTTTTTTTGTCTAATTTCTTAACGCGTACATTCAAAATTAATATTTAAATAATTATTTTATTTATTTTCAAACACCTACCGTTCCTATTTATCTATTCTATTCTACGGAAAAAATACATAAATATACAATTTCTACAAATTTTAATTAAACAGATTCATATTTATAAACAATATAATCGAAATATGTACAGCAAATTTATATAAAAATCATAAAACTCTTATCGCATCTTATCTGCATTACAGTAAAAACTATAATGGATAAACATTTCGTCATCTATTCCATTTAAATAAAAAAAAATCCATTTAAACTATTATTCACGAAAGATGACTATTCAAGGTCATTTGTTCGAAGAAATAATACACATCACTTTATAGCAGTAGCTTAACAACATTTTGTATTAGAAAGAGAAAGATTATTTGATCTATGTCTATTTAATTTATGTGGTGTGACAGATATACGTGAATAGTGGCATTTATTTCTAACACACTACGAACAATAATGACGTATGTCGTAGAATTACAGATACTTAATTATCTACTACACTGCCCTCTGTGGTAATATTTACCCAGTGGCGTTACGTTTAAATCAAATTATTATTCCTTGGTTTATAAGTTAAGTCTATGTTTTTGTATTTGGAACAACATAAGTGAAGAACATAAATCTTTCAGAAAGGCATTATTTAAAAATAAACATAATTTTCAAATGAATTACTCTTAGGTTTTCAGTTAGAATGTGTCTATAAATCTTTTATGTTGCACGCCTATGCATATGAAATGCAATGAAGTTATCTGCAAGTAATATTATATCATATGGCTCACAAGTGACCTTGAATAGTCTTCTTTCGTGAATAAAAGTTTATTCAAAAACATTCTAAACTCTATCTGTTTTAACTATAGAGTGATGTGAAAATAGGAGCAGATTGAACTTGTTTTCTGATTGGATAATACCCCGATATTATCCAATCAAACAACAAGTTCAAACTGCTCCTATTTTCACACCCCGCTATAGTTAAAACGAATAGAGTATAGAGTAAAATTAAATTATTGGGACCCGCAGAATCCGTTGGCAACCTGTAGGACATGTTAGATTTGTTTACATTTTAAATGAGCCGTTTCTGACCCATAATATTGATAAAAGTTCAAATCAACACAATTTTGAAGTTTGTTCGGTCGAATCCTTTATCAAGAAACATAGATGAAAGGCAACAATTCGTATCCGTATCCGGATTTAATTACTACTTGTGGCGTAATTTGACTTATGACAATTCTGACTTGGAACTGCAATCTACAGGGACAAAAAATATTAGTAAAATCAATGAATCCACAAATTTTATTTATCAATACTGTCAATAGATTTATTAAACTACATAAACTATTATTCATGAAAGATCAAGGTCATTTGTGAGCCGCCTGATATAATATTACTTGCAGATAACTTCATTGCATTTCATATGCATACGCGTGCAACATGAAATATTTATGGACACATTTTAACTGAAAAACTAAGAGTAATTCATTTGAAAATTGTGTTTCTTCTAAATAATGCCTTTCTGAAAGATTTATATTCTTCACTCATGTTTTTGTAAAATATAAAAACATAGGAACTTATAAAGTACAAAAACGTAGACTTAACTTATAAACCAGGGAATAATAATTTGATTTAAACGTCAACGCCACTGGGTAAATATTAGCACAGAGGGCAGTGCAGTAGATAATTAGGTATCTGTAATTCTACGACATCTGTCATTATTATTTATAGTGTGTTAGAAAGTAATGCCACTAGTTACGTATATCTGTCACACTACATAAATTAAATAGACTTAGCTCAAATAATCTTTCTCTTTCTAATACAAAATGTTGCTAAGCTACTGCTATAAAGTGATGTGTATCCTTTCTTCGAACAAATGACCTTGACATGCAAAATTTTATTTTATTATAGCCTCTTAGGTTTATGAAGAGAGGCAAGAGGTATTCTCACTTTTCTTTTGTTTTAATGTAATAAAATTATTTTCATAGCTTGCTATGTTTTATTTTGTATAAAATTTTATATTAATAACAATTTTGAAAATAAATAGTCGTCATTTTGACATGGTTGAAGTAAAACTATGATATTCTGATATCATGAAGCAAATTTTGAATTCTAAAAAAAAAATCCCGATCCCTATTGGCGACTGAAATGTCCTATAGAGGCGCTGGGTTCATTTATGATGGCCGATTTAGTTGGTAATTTTCTTAGGTATGATTGGCTGTTATTAGCAATTCGAAAGGTTCGCAAATTTGCCGCTTAGTGGATACAGGTTAATATCAGTCACGAATACTAGATTCAAAGTTGTACCTATTAACGCTAAAACCGGAAGTAATATAAAATTCTATTATGATCATGTTATGATCCCCTTTTATCTAGTTTAAGTTTGCATATTAAAATTTCTTTTTTGGATCTTAAAATAAACGAAATACACGTCATATAATTTTAGAGGATCCATTTTTAAAACATCATCTTCTCTCATCGTTTTAAATGACAGTTATGACCTTGAGACTTCTACCCCACAACGCAGAATAAAACCAATAGATGTCTCAATTCCAGTTAATATGAAGCACTGTCCTATGCTAAAACGATACTTTCAAAATAGACTCTATTGACAGCACATAGGGGTCAGAATTTAAAGGCTTGTAATTTGATGCTGATATTGTTATTATGAAGAACTTAACTTTTATATATTATTAACATTAAATTATAAACATTTTTCTATTACTTCGTAATACAATATATACACATTAATAAATAACAAAGGTTTTATTTCAAAATGAAATCAACTCTGCACATTCTGAACTGCAGAGTATCAAGTTTGCGTAGCTTCAATCATATCCGAGAGTTTACCGACATACCGACTGAGATTTTGTCTGTTGGTGTTTTTGAGCGTTTTCAAATCAGTTTTTTTCAGAACTTCGATTTCTTCTTTTTAAGTATATAACTGTCTCTCCACATTAATATTAATAATATGTCGTGTTCTTCAAACGAGCTCTTCCGGCCGCTTCATGCGATGTTTCACGAACATGTTCGAAATTGAACGAACATTTAGCAATAAGGTTCACTTTAAAAGACGTGTTTACCAGTAGGACAATAGTTTAAATGAAGCGCGCTAAATATGTGGTAATTTCAGAACTACCCTATTGTTATTAAACTATTATAGATGACGTATCACTTTAAAAAAATAGTATGTCCTTTTTTTCGACTCACTTGTATTTAAAAACAAAATAATAAAAAAAAAACTTACTGTCTAAACCTCTTGAAGTGCACAACCAGTATATCCGGCAACGACCAAACATCCAACGTCTTCACAACTGGCAGATACTGCTGACATTGCGGACACCTCCACGCATCCTCCACCGACAAAGTCTCCGCCTTCGTGTAATGATTCAGACAATCTTCCAGAGTTAACGGACACCCTCCTTGGAGGGACTGCGTCCGTAGCTGTCTGACACTAGAGTGTTCTTCTATCAGGTCTTGGTCATCGGCGATGATGCTTTCTTTGCTCTCTGGAGTCCACTCGAGAACGAGTTTCACGTGGGCGGGACTGCCATCTTCTCCACAGAGAGCTAGGGCCTGGTCCACGCATTCCATGAACAGGGGGTGTTGGATTTCGGGGTCTAAGTAACAGTGGGGTTCGTTGTCTATGCAGGCGGGGTCCGAAACTCTGATCTGGAAGACCTGGAAAGTGTTTGTCATTAGGAATTACATCTTTCCACAAAATTAAATAAACAAATTACGAAGCCTGTCTAAGAAGAATCCGAGGTCGGAGTCTTTTTAGGCAGGCCTCGTTTATTAAACTTAGATGTAAAGCCCAGATGGGTAGACCCGTGCAAGCGATTTGAGGATGGTTTAGCCGTGGAAAAATAGGGCTGGGTATAGTATGTGTCAATGTACATTGACTTTTACGCCCATCACAGCATGTATTTGCTTAAAAGATTTGCAAGGGTAAGCACACAGAGAGGTATCCACAATTTTTCCAAATTACCAAATTTAAAAAAGTAACAAAAAATCAGATATTAAAATTAATAATAAAATTACTACAGTTTATTATTCAATAATTTATTTATATTTTTTTTACATTATACAAATCTTAAAAATTATGTTCTCCTTCAATATTAGATTATTTTCTTCGTCCGGAAAATCACTCCATTGGGTGCCATTGGTGCCACATTTTACTTCAGTTGTTTACAAATGAAACAAGAATAATGTGATACAACGTTTAGCAAAATTTATATAGTCAAAATACATTAAAAGATTTTAACTGTATATTTCCCGGTTTGTACAGTAAATTTGGTAATCCGACCCTGGCAGCGCAGGTAAGAAAATATCCTGGAGTGATGGGTTAACCGAGCTTAAGAAGTCGAAGTCAATGTGCATTTATCTTGACACAAACTATAAAAGAGTTGTTAAGGATTAGGGCACCAGTTGAATATGCCAAGCCCTCAACTAACTAAATAATTCAATGCACGGTATGAGAGCAATGACAGCATATTATTAGTTTTAAGACAAAATTTAGTTATTTAAGTTACAATAATTAAAGATTTAGCCCTAAAATTTGTAAACATTTTGCTAATTCTTGTATTGAAAATATTCTTAAATTGACATATCACCAGAACAGTAATTCCAACTCCTTTTGCCGGCCTAGGTCAGCAACAGTGCATTTCTGGACGATTTTAAGTTCTGTAATACTAGTCAAATTGGACGGAGGTACGAAATAGTTATTTTTGTGCAACCGGACGCGAAATAAGTATTTCGCAGCCGCAATACAGGCCGCGAAATTCAATTTCGCGACCGTTGTTATGGTAACGGCCGCGAAATTAAGTAAACAACCACTTTCACACTTGAGAATTGCATGGTTTTGTTTATCAAATGTTAATCCCATAGCCATCTTGAAAGCTAACTTTCTATTTACATTGAAACTGTTTAAAATTAATAAAATTTGTAATTACATATTTTTTACGGTTGCACAAAAAATATTGTGTACACCTTGTCCGCGAAATCCTTTAGCGCCCTCGACATTGTCTTGCCTCGGCCGCAAGCGGCCTCGGCGACAATTTTTCTCTCGATACGCTAAAAAGTGATTTCGCGGCCTTGATATACAAATAACTATTGTCATAATATACTTGAAGCCGCTTGAATTGTCGAGATAAACGTAGTCATAGATACAGAAAATTTATTAAAACTACCGTGGAAAAAAAAATTTGCACTACGATTTGTGAGTGTAAATATAGAATAAATCAGAGAGCATTTTCCAATCATGATTTATAATTTGACAGCTTTGACAGTTGTCAGCCTGAAATTAATTTTAATTAATAAGTCCCCAGTATTTAATTAATTTGACACCCTTGTCAGATTTAAGTCATCACAAATAAACTTGACTGCTTTACCAGTTTGTCTCACAAAAATTAGTGATTTGTGAATAAAAATATATATAGAATAAACCTGAGAGCATTTTTGAATCATGATTTATAATTTGACAGCTTTTGACAGTTAAGTCAGTCTGAAATTAATTTTAATTAATAAGTCCCTAGTAATTAATTTGACACCATTGTTTTTTACGAAATGAAAGAAAAGAATTATAAATAAAATAAATATATCATAACGGCTTATTACCCATTGCTGGGTGTGCCAATCTGCTTTGTACACAGATGTCGGTAATAATGATATATTTGCACCGTGCGGGCGCTTACCAGGCGTCACCTCACGGGCACTCATTGCTGGCGTGGAGAGTGCACCACAGGGGTCAATTTTGTGCCATTTAAAATTGGAAATATTTGGCGTCGGTCGGGATCGAACCCGGTTCCCCAGATTCACGACCTGACACTCAGGCACGCGGCCACGAGACCCCATGAAACGAAAAGAATGATGAAGAGTAATAATAATTATTTATGTATCAAGGCAATGAAGTTCTACTTTTTATCACCAATGTAGAATTTATATGGCGAGGAGCCTTGATTTGCTAATCTCGTGAATTGAAGTTATTTTAAAGAACACTCAAAATTATGTGTTTTATCTTCATCGGAATTATTTAGTTCATTGTTCTTGTTCATGTTTTTTTGTCATTTTACGTCCAAATTTATTATTGTATATATATATAATTATCATAAGGTTGGCAACACTGTAATTGAATGAAATCCTAATATGTATAATGGAATGTTAATTTCGAAAAACTATGTTGCATGAGATTGTAAAATTAATTTAAAAATAATAACATAATTTTTTAATTTGCAAACTGAAATATTGTTCATATGTAAAAAGTAAACAAGTAATAAAAATATTGTTGTTCTTTCAATTATTTTATCTCATTAGATAAAACAACCGGAAATTTTTCTAGTATGAGTCATTTGTTGTTATTTCCTGTACTTTAAACTTATACTTACTCCAGACGGCTGTTCAGACGTTAAAATATCGTCGTGTAAAATTGGCGCCATTTCTTTCAACAGAAGCTTTTGAAGATCTTCGTAAGATGTCTCTCTTGATATTTGCATTGTGTATGGACTCCCTGCAAAAACGATTACATTTACATGTTTCAAAAATGAGTCACATGTTATTGACATTTAGAATTGTCATTAAATAATTTAATGATGTAATCAAATATTAAATATTTTTAAGAAATAATTTTTCATTACAGACTATACGAAATGTCAATGAATGCCAAAGTTTATGCACAGATTTGACCTTGAACAAGGGAAGTAGAGAATCCTATTCTTAGACCTAGTTATTTTTAAACTACAAATTATTAAATTAATGAATGCAACTTGACTCTCAATTACTATAACAAAAATAATGATACTGATTTACAATTCAAATAATATTCATTCACCGTTTGTTCTTTACAGTGTTTCCCACTCCCAAAATCGTATTTATGTAAGTAGGCTATTAGGACGATGTTTATAGGGCCGTCTGATCATTTTACCGTCAAGGTATCGGTTTCTATTAACGACGGGAAATACCAACAATTAAATATTTTAAACTTTTGTGAAATATTTGCTCATTAATATAATTTATAATTCTGAATTTAAATTCTTTCAAATTGCCTCATTTCATAAATATTTTCAGTAATAATATAACAAAAGAGTGAGAATAAATTGAAAATAATTGGACGAATTTTGCCAGGCAATAATCACGAAAGCCCGTAGTAAAATTTATTTCAACGCAATCAGACTGTCATGCTATTGTAGCGCCATCTACTGTTGTAATTAACTAGCTTCATTCGTTTACATGGCCCAATAGGGCGCGAGCAGACACGTGACTCGAGCGACATTGACGTGCTTGGAATAATTACATAACAATTTTACGTTGTCAAGACCAATGTTTTGATTTATTTTGATTTTTAACTGCTAAAATGTTATTATTTTTAATTTCATATGTTTTACTTCTTAAAAATTGTAAAATAATAACATCAAAGCAGTTCAAAATCAAAATATATCAAAACATTGGTATTGTCAACGTGACATTGTTCTTGTCAAAATGGCATGCGCACACAAATCAGCTGATTCCAAGCACGTCAAGGTCGCTCGAGTCACGTGTCTGCTCGCGCCCTATAGGCTACTTGCGTGGTACTGAAAATTTGATATCCATCACTAAATACCTAAAGTAAAGTTGAAAACGTATGTAAAAATATAAATTTTATTTAAAAAAAATATTTGTTTTTTAATAAATTAAGAAAGAAGATTTTCTCTGACGTCATTATTTTTAACTGGAGAAAGGGATGCATATTTAAGAATGTAACCTGTAGATGGCGAGCGAGTGCGAGTTTTAATTTGATTTTGACATTAGTTCATTTTTTTGTCTGTCTCTCTTCTTTATTATTTACAATTTGCGTGGTTTCTGTTACTTTTATTATGTATTTCGATTTGTTAAGCAGGATTTTGAAGAATTTTAACTCGTACAAGATTAAAATGACAAACGAACATATTAACCTCCAAACTATTATTCAAACGTCAAACAGATGATCTGTCAAAAATTACTCGCACATGCTGTTGCTATTGGACGTACCGATGTTACTACTTTACGGCCATTCATTGGTTCGGCGTAATTCTACGTCATACGTGGCGGTAATTAAAATATTAAAATTTCATTAATTTTTTTCTGGCCAATTAATGAAAATTAATGAAAAAATATGGGTAGCAAGTTTTTATCGTCTCTTCAAAAATATTAAATAAAAAAATGGCACGCAAGTCATTGGCAAGTCTGTTTTGACAACTCGAGCACAGGACACAAGACAAAATAAATATAATCAAAAATATAATTATTACTTATTGTATTTTTAAAAGTGGTTCCTACAATCTTTTGGTTTATCAAAATCAGAAACGGCACAAAATTGATGTTTTTCGCTCAGTTTCCTTATGTTTTGATAACTACCTGACATATGTCAACAAAAACAAAAGCTAGAGATTATTCCCGGGAATATTCCCTAGAGAATTATTCTTAGTATACTAATGATAGGATTGGCTAAAACGCGAACACGTGACAAAAAATGAAACATTTCATTGATTTTAAGAAATGGCAAGAAGTTTGAGAAAAATCTGGAAAATTATTTTCTAATTTATCGAACTCTCGAATTATATTTAATTAGATTATTTTTTGTACCACAATTTTCAAAAAACGGAATGAAGCTGTCATACTATTGTAACGATATCTACTATTGACAATGCAAAATAAATAATCAAAAGATATAATTACTAATTATGGTATTTCTAGAAGTGGTTTCTATAATTTTTTGGTTTATTTCATGATCAGAAATGACACAAAATTGTTTTTTTCGCTCATTTTACTTATGTGTTGATTACTATCTAACATTAAGTCAACAAAAACAAAAGCTACAGTGATTATTCCCGGGGATAATCTCTAGATCTTTATTCTCAGTATAATAATGACAGGATTGGTCAAAACGCAGACACGTGAAATAAAATAGAACATTTTATTGGCTGCAAGAAATGTCAAAAAATAATCATTTAAATGTCATCATTGACTTGTCAAATATGACAGATGACAGCGTTTCTTAAATTTTTTGTGGAAATAACACAATTGTGTACCAATTTTTAATGGTATTCCTTGACATTTCTGGCAGTTAAAATGAACAGGTACAAAATACCAGTCGGGGACGTGTTTGTAACCCGAGAGAAGCGAGGGCTGGAAATCAAGTCCTCGCGAATTACCCTAGATTCCTTGGGGTTTGTAACCTTTTTACTCGATCTGTACCAACACTGTTCATAACCTTGATTGGCAACTGAAATGTCCTATAGAGGCGCTGCGTTCAATTAAGATAGCCGCCTTAGTTGGTAATTTTATTAGGTGTGATTGGCTGCCATTACCAATTCGGAGGGTTCGCAAGTTTGCCGCTTGGTGGCTACGGGTTAATATCAATCGCGAATAGAGAAATTTCTAGAATTGTTTAGATTTTTATAATGCATTCACTTACACAATATATGATAATGCAATATTTATTTTAAATTTGCATTAGCATGAAAACTTATAACATGAGCAATTACTCTGATCACGCGATCTATAATTTATTAAAAAATGAAGGTTTTTACACAATATCTAACTAATGGCTACATATTGACAAATTTAAATTTAGAAATCTTTGTCGTCCTCCCGTTCTTCGTTCTATTTTTAGATGAGCATATTATTGGTAAAATTCTTGGAATACTTAAAGCTGGCATAGATAATAGAGTTTCTGTAATTAATTATGCTATATAATCTATTAGTTACGAGAGTAGAAACAATTTATAGACTAAAATAACTTTTAATTAAAGTACCGATTACTAATAGACATAAATAGAAACACTTGAGTACGATTCCAGACTAGGAACATAGTTTTGAACATGTAACATTTACTATAGTTGCTGTCAAATAATTACGGACTGGGGATTTCTACACTGTTGCCAATTCACTGGCCATGTTGAAAATGATATTATGAAAAAGCGGTAACACTGCTTGGGAAGGGACAGGGTGCGGAGAAGGGAAAAAGTTGGGCACACGTGCTGAATTAGTAACTCCTGAGTGCCTGAGTTGACGTGGATGCAAGTCAATGCAGGTTATGTGTTTTGTAGCTAAATTCACTTGATTCAAGTGTTTCTATCTCATAGTTAATCAAACTTTCTTGCTGGGACTGGCCAAGGTCTTGCTGGGGTTGTGACGTCACGGCATGACGTCATGACAAATTACAAAATTCTTTCGCATTTTTCTCCCGTACTATAAATATTTATGCAAAATTAAAAAGTATGGGTCTAATATTTTTATCTCTACGTTAACAAATAAAAAAATCAAAATATCGTGGGAAGCCCTATTAAAAAATATAATAGGGGATTACAGCTCAATCAAATCAAGATAAATTAGTAAAAAATAGTGATAGTAGATGCCTAATAATGTATATTAATAAAGAAATAAAATGATATAATTGAAATACTTCGGAAATAAGGGGGTTTTGTTTTAGCAGCTCGTCACTCATATGAAATCCATACATATTTTGATTGGCGACTTAAAGACCATTTATAAATATATAACGAATACCGAGTTAGGGGGTGGAGTCTACTACCAATGGAAGTAGACAAATTCAAATAGCGGACACGTAGCTACCAGTCCAGTCCTTCAATTCTCAAACAGTTTTTATTTTAATATAAATTTCTTGCACTGAACTTAATAATTTTGATACACTTGCAATTATAAAGCATGTAGACTTGTATAGTGTTACAATATTAATTTGTTTTTTATAAATATAAATTAAAAATAGCAAACATTTCAAGAACATTTTAGATCCACGAAAAAAACAGTTTTATATAAAAACTTATATTCGTGACGTCACATTTATATTTTCAAACTTCGGGGGACCATAACTCGCTTATTAATAGGAATTTTTTCACCGGATTTTCACCAATAGTCTTAGTTTTACTTATACTTTCTGATAAAATATAAAAAATATGGTGGAATCCCCTATTGGTTACTATATTAGAAATCTTCATTATCACTACTAATCGTATTTCAAATCCAGCTTTCACAAATGTTATAATTTGCGGAAATTTTAAATATAACTCGACAAACTTTAAATTTAATCTTCTGAAATATGTGAAAAGATGACAAAAGGCAAAGGATTGTATTATGTTATTTTTTTTTATTTTGTAAAGAATTTATAACTTCTCTAAAAGACTAAAAGCAGCGATAAGCAACTGAACTGTCCACGTTTTTCTCGAAAATGTGACATAATATGTCACTAAAGCTCATAAGAACTAAGAAGTGTAAAACGAGAAAGAGAAATAAAAGAGATTTGTGATGACACAACAGATAACATTCCAAATAAAGACACGTAGTTTAGTTTAACTCAAAATATTACAGAGTAGAACAAATATAAAATTTCTAGATAATGTCATTAATAAAAAATCTATTAGAATAGATAACTTATTTAAGACATTATTAAGAAATGTGAAATATTAAATGATCTAAATTCAATTGCATAAACTCGTGCATGTGAATTACAAGAATTTCACATAATATTCTTTATAAATTGCTGAATAAATGTACATATTGCAAAACGATTGTGCATAACATACCTCAAGAGGTATTTCGGAATTGATTATAATTATTAACTTTTTATTATTAGAGAAAGTTTAATCAATATATTACATTTTTTATATTTACTTTTAATAATGATTTTACTTATGACTTTCAATATTTTATTTTTCTTTTTAGTAATGTGAAGGCGAGGGCAACAAAAATAACAAATAAATATTTTTTTACAAACTTTCCTAAATTAAAGTTTGACAAATAATATTTAAACTTGTTATGTTTGTTAGTCAAAATTCTGTTTAGAAATAAATACCATTTTTCCCACAGTTTTTGTTTAGTCTGAAATCACCGATCTTTGACAGTTATCTGTTGATAAGACTTGAAATTATTATGCATACGTGCGTGACTTTGACTGCTCTAGTCTATTCACCCTGTACCCCTAAGATAATCCTGTCGGCTTTGTTTTTGAGAGTCTGCATTAGTTTGTCACGTCGTGGAGACGTTTGTTGTCGAGAAATGTACAGAGTGTCTCATTTTCGATGTTTTTTTTAAAGGTATCTCGGGTAATATTAATGATAGAGCAAAATCGTTTGCACATTCCAGGGTCAACTTTTCCAGGAAAGTTTAATAGTCACCACAGGAATTTTCGATCTTCTCTTGTTTCTGAGTTACAGGCAAAAATTAGTTTTTCGCTCATTTTGAAAATATATCATATTTTATTTATTATGATAATAAAATAGTATAATCCGATTTTTTTAAATGGGAACCTATGCTGAAAATAGTCTCGTCTTCTTGCTTATTTTATAAGCTTTTCAATGATATATAACATGTCTAAATTCTTTTGTTTTAAACATGAATAAAAGACGAATTATTAATTTATTGAGGTGAAAATATTGGAAATTATTAAGAAACAAATGAAAAAATTATTACAGTTCATCATTTGTTTATTTTGATTCTACCTATATCTATTATTTCAAAATTATTCTTAATCAATTATTTTCGGGTTAGTTAAATTACTATTTATCGACGGTACAGTTGGCTTTGACACAATCAAAAAAAAAAAATGGTTTAATATGCTTTTGAAGTAAATAAATTGAAAAAAATGAATAAAACTGAAACAAATAATATTAGAAATATGCAAATGATGATCTGTATTAGATTTTTTCATTTGTTTCTTAATAATTTTTAATTTTTTCACCCCAATATATAAATAATTCATCTCTTACTCAAGTTTAAAACTAAAGAATGTAGACTTGTTATATATCATTGAAAAGCTTATAAAATAAGCAAAAAGACGAGACTATTTTTAACATAGGTTCCCATTTAAAAAATCATAAGTTTGTGTTATATCTCGAGAATTAAGTTTTCAAAAAATCTAATTACGCCATTTAGTTTAATCTAGAAAACGGTAAAAGTTTTGTAAAAATCATAATAAATAAGATATGATATATTTTCAAAATGAGCGAAAAACGAGTTATTGCCTGTAGCTCAGAAACAAAAGAAGATCGAAAATTCCTGTGGTGACTATTGAACTTTTCTCGAAAAGTTAACCCTGTAATGTGCAAACGGTTTTGATCTATCGTTAATATTACTCAAATACCTTAAAAAACCTCGAAAATGAGACACCATGTACAGTGTTTTAGTTTTGGGCGTTAGCTTATCGCCAAGCCAGTGAGTTAACATGTAACATGTAAGTAATTTGTTTAGTTGTGTTAGTTATGTTTAGTTAATAATAAATAATTGTAGTCATGTAAATAAAACTTTAGTTATAAATCTGAAGTATTGTCCGTGTCCATAATATAAGTGTTCGTCAATATTCCTCATCAGTCAACAAGTGAGTGGAAAGTGTAAGCGTGTGTGTTCATCGTTATCAAGTCGAGGACGACAATCATCCTAGCGTCCACCAATCAGAATAAAGAGTATCATAGTTGGAAAATAAGTTAGCAGTATTATCATCAGCTTCTACGCACCCCGCTTGTGTTGCACCCCTTTCATGTTACACTAATAGTTATTAATTAATTTATTTTGACTATAATTTTCCATTGATACTAACCAAATTTCTGCGCGCCTTTTGGAGTGACAACGACATTAATCCAACACAACAGCACATAGGCACTCGTGCTCGTCTCCTCGGCGTCTTTAAGCTGGGGTACCTCGACGCAGTAGATGGGGTCAGCCTCGCTTATAACGGATACCTGCTGGGTATCGCTGAATGTTCGGAGGAATCCAGCTTCGCAGATTTCCGTCAGCAACATGCTGCCCCGTTCGATGGAGGTGTCCGATTCTAGGACGTCCCGAAGCTCCGAGACGGTGGCGTCCGAGGGGAGGCTGACGCCGATTTTTACTTGGCGGGGTTGCTGGGAGGTGTAGAGAACCTACAAGAAGAATTTAGTTATTGGCTTTAAACTCTAAGAAGAAGATGAAATTCTGAAAATTACAACAAGAGCAGATCAGTCGATGTATCAGATCAGAGAATATAAAAAAATAATTATTTATTATGATTAGTTACGAACCGTTTAAAAATGAATTAAAACATAAAGAGGTTACTTTATAGTTTTTAATTAATACGATTAATATTTTATTTTCATTATCTATAAAGGCTCTGCTAACTAATATTCGCAGCGCTAGCGAAACTTTCGCTTTTCCAAATTATCATCGACTAAAAGTACACAGCGAAAGTGACAGTCCCTTACATTGGTTCGAAGTTATCTAGCGAACGTCTGCGAAACTGCAACATATAGCTGATGAATATTGATAACAAGCATAAAGCATGGATACGTGTGGAAAACACAATATTATGTCACGTCGTCACGTATAAAATTTATTGCGAAAAATCTAAGGTGCGAAGGGTAAAACAGATTTAAAATACAATAACCTTTATATTAATCGAAAGAGAAAAAAATAAGTAGGTATTTTTTTTTAAAGTAAATATCAAATATTTATCCATAGACTGTATAGACAATAAAATTATCTGACTTTTCTATTTGAAACAGTATTCTTGATTACTGATAGTTCTCAAAATCTAAAAATCTGATGTGGACACCACACAACTTCCTTGTACGCAAGACCAATATGAAGATATGAAGATGAAGTATAGACCCAATTATAAACTTGCACGTGTTTGACGTAATTTGACATCTATTTTTTTTATTTTTTTGTTATTTTTTGTCCTAATCCATAGCAAGCTTCATTACAAAAACCAAAAAGTATATAAGTTTTAAATTTACATATCTCGCTTATACAAAGGGCTAATTTAATAATACTTGATGTGCAGAATTTAATTCTCTAAAACTCTTATTTGAAGCATTTATTTCTAAAATCAAAATGAAACCATTTTATTCAAGAAAAACTGTTAACAACTTCAGGTAATATATCACTTCCGGTTAGCCTGTTTTAACCAAAATCTGCTATGTTATTCCAATTGATATAAAAGTCTTATATACCAAATTTGAAACGTTTTGGATTATATATTAATATAGTTTTTCATTCAAATCTATTATAGGCTTCAAATAAAGTACCATTTCTGAAAATTATGTAATGACCAAAAAGGGAGGTGCACAACTAGATGTTATAGAAGTCCTAAATACAAAATTTCAACTTTCTACGGCTTACCGTTTTTGAGTTATGCGAGATACGTACGTACAGACGTCACGGCGAAATTAGTCAGAATGGATTCAGGAATGGTTAAAATGGATATTTCCGTTGAAATCTCAAAACCGAAATTTTTCGCGATTACAATACTTCCTTTACTTCGTACAAGGAAGTAAAAATCGACCAAAATTCAGTTTTTCGTCAGTATCTAGTAACCTATGAGAATTTTTGGCAAAACAAAAGCACATCTAAGATGGACCTCCAAAGGCGCATTCAATGGTGGCCTTCAAAAACCCGGACACCTGTATAAATAAATGCACGCCCCATCTGGAATGTTTCTGATTTTAAATAATTGAATATAACTAACAAACATTTTAAAAAATCATCAAAACCGGATCTGTGTTTGTTTGAGGATGTAGAAGTATAGTATAGCATGACGAGCAAATGAAAGTTGACGTTTAAATTATTCTATAGATGTGGTTTCTTTTCAAAACCTAGAGAAGAATAGAATTGTACGAAATATTCAGGTATGAGCATTTTCGCATGAATCCATTTAAATACTGGACTAGGAAATCACAGGAATACATTATTATGTCTTGCTTAAAATAGATGGGCGACTACGGTACTTGATTAATAAAACAGGGGTACATTTAAAATATTTTAAACATTTTTCGTTTATTTTGATTATAACAAAATATTTTGACCTTTAAACTATTTAGTTTGACAATTCTATGAAATAGGATTATTTTTAATTTCCTCTTAGAGAAATTCCGATTTAAGGGTTGTTTACAGCTGAGACAACGAACCAGAATTTGCGGTATTAAAATTTTTAAATACATCCCTTAACCCTGTGAGGGTACACAGCATCCATCCCCTAGTTCAAGGTATTCATCAAATATCTTGTCCTCGACTATAAAAACCTTTATTGACTCGGCTATACTGTTTATGCAATACCTTTATATAAAAGTAAATTGATTATAAAATGTAGGTTTACAAGAAAGGCTGTAGGAGGCTAGCAATTTTTAATACTTATTAAAAAATTGTGAAACTGAAAAATTGTAGCCTTATTTCTTTAACAATGGAAAAAGAATTAATTGTAATCTTGAAGTAGAAAAAATAAGCCCATATACTAAGCAAAATAATATATCAATTTTAAATTGTGTGTTAGTAAAATAACTTGTGTCTAAATAAATCTATTTTAGTCTTATTTTGAGATCACAATGAAGGCTGATGACAGTTGAAAATAGAACTATTCGCACATTTGTAGGTACGTAGTAAAATATAGATTGATGACGATTAAAGTAGAGCGAATCAGTTCTAAAATAAACCCATTATCATTGTTAATATTCGATTGAGTCCCTGACCTCCTACAAGGATTGACACAGGACACGCCTAGCAATATATCAAACTACAATTCCTGTCCTTAATTTCATCCTAATTTGTTCAAAGTGCAATTTGATAGCTGTTTCACTATCTAGAAATCTAGATATTCGGTTTCAAAGACATCCTCAAACCATTAAAGAAACATCACCAAGTAGTGTCTTATAGGCTGAGTTTAGTACAAGATCATTTCTTTGACTTCTATAATCCCTGCAATTTCGACTACAATAGCGAAAACCGCATATGCGGCATTTACAGCAATAGAAAATACTTAGGTTTTACTTTCAAGCTCTTTCGGTTCACAATCGCTTACACAACGACTATATAGAGAATTGACCTGAGAAGTACTCATTGTGGAAATTTTCTAGATAAAAATGGTTTGCAAGAACGACCCCTAACAAATTGTTTCACTGGATGTTGTTACTATTTGCTAACAATTTTCATACGTAATATAACAAGTGATATGATTATCATCGATGATATTCTTGAGTGAAACCGAGTTGCAGATTTCGCGAGTCCGAAGAACGAGTGAAATGTGCTGCTTCGGTTTCACGAGCAATATCTCCTATTATTAATCGTATCACGAGCTTATATTTAATGAGAGAATATAATGAATTTTTGTGACACATTGTGTGTGCTGCTAACCTAACTTTTAATATATTGTATTACAACATGGTTAATTTTACAATTAATTGCCTTACTATTTTCATCGTTGTTGATATCAACCCAACGATTATCGCACATTTTTATACTCAAAATTAACTGTCAATGTCAAATAAAGAAAACAAATCCCTTAGTAACGAATATAAATAAGGTGATAATTTCTTTGTTTTTTATCATCACTGTGATAGACATGTAACTAGGAAGATTCTGAATGTTGATTGGCGGAAAACATGTCACGTGACTCATGAATTATATTCTCCATGGGATAAAATTATTATTCATATATTTAATGTTCATTCCACCTGTAAAGCGAAGCGTTCAGACTACATAATTGTTTTTTGATAACGATAATAAGTGAAATGGAAAACAGAATTATGTATTGAGATATTGTAATATTAACTAGTACGGCTCTTATAAAGTATTCCTAGAAAAATCGGTACGAATTGTAAATTTGACAGGTCAATTCTCTATATAATATTCGTGTAAGCGATTATGAACCGAAAGAGCTTGTAAGTAATAGTATATTAAGCGTTAAGAACAGTAAGGCCAGTTAACCGATCGAAAACAATGTTTCGCTCAGTTCCCAATTTTGTCTGCAATCGGCGCACAAAATATAAAAGAAAAATAAGATTTGAAAATTGTTTTGACATATTAAAAATTATTAGTTGTCATTTTTGAAGTAAGCTTTCATTTTTGTTTTTATTTATTTACTGGTTGCAAGATATTAATCCATTGTTTACATGTACAAAGTTAGGCTGGTAACTAAGTAATAACTGAATCTGTACGGTAATATTATTACCATACTGACTTGTCAACAACAGTCTACATAATGAATATAAAATGAAATGAAAATAATGCTCTTCATTAATCCATACAGATACGTTAGTGCATCTTTCTAAATACAGTTTACTTTATTCTAAAATAATAAACTTGAGGACTAAAGAAGATAATTTGTAAATTTGTCATATTGACATATGTCAAAAAAATTGTTCTGTTAACAATAGCATTCTGAAAGTAGCATTAACGAGAGAATTTCAAAAAATAATATTTATTAATATTGTCTTCATCTTCATTTTCTGAAACCAATAAACTATTAAACAAACCACGGATGTTATGAATCATAACAAGCCTTAGATGTCTTAAAATCCTCACTCTACAAGCTCAGATTTCAAACCGACATCTACAGCAGTTATGATACTCATAACATTCCTAGGTATGTTAATAGCTATAGGGCGCGAGCAGACACGTGACTCAAGGGGCCTTGACGTGCTTAGAATCAGCTGATTTGTGTGCGCATGTCATTTTGACAAGAACAATGTCACGTTGACAATACCAATGTTTTGATTTATTTTGATTTTGAACTGCTTTAATGTTATTATTTTACAATTTTTAAGCAGTAAAACATGTGAAATTTAAAATAATAACATTTTAGCAGTTAAAAATCAAAATAAATCAAAACATTGGTCTTGTCAACGTGACATTGTTCTTGTCAAAATGACATACGCACACAAATCAGATGATTTCAAGCACGTCAAGGTCGCTCGAGTCACGTGTCTGCTCGCGCCCTATTACCGTCTCGCCTCCTGAACGGTAAGTGAAGCATCACTTACTGTTCAGTAATTTGTAAATAAGACCTACTGTCTTGGAAACACTATCGGTAAACATAAAAAATAACCTGATCGAGCAAAAAACCTATTTTCTATTGCTATAAGTTCACCATATGCGGTTTTCGCTATTCTAGTCGAAATTGCAGGGATTATAGAAGTCAAAGAAATGATCATGAACTAAACTATACCATAAGCCTTGTTTTAACCAAAACGCTTTTTTTATGAAATGTAAAATTCAAATTTCAATATTTAATTTCAACGAGTCTTTAAAAATATTTGTTTGGATTTCATAATTAAATAATGTAATTTGACATTTCTTAAAACAGCGTTTTAGTTAAACACGGCTTATGGTACCAGCCATTGTCTTCAAGTAGATTATGACAAGCAAAAATTTTGAATTTGATTTTATTAAACGTTTAAAAGTCGTATGATTTTTAATGCATAATGCATCAAATGCATGTTATTACTTCCTTGAGTACAGTAACTATTGTACAATTATGTGATTGACATTGCAAAAGATATTTATCAATACTGTTATCACACAATTGAAATTATAAATTTGTTTAAAGTAAAAGTACATATTATTTCAGGCAATTTTATAGATGAGTGATAATTCAATGCATTTCTGAATGTAATTTTTAATAACAATAAAACAACCTTTTAATCTATGTTCTGTTTATTTAAATTTAAATACCAACGTTTCGGCAGCATACACTGCTGCCTTTTTCAGGGAAAAAACATAAATAAAAACAAAACAACAAATAACCATTATAAAATATATCTGAAAAAAAAATTATTAAAAAAATAGAAAAGCGGTTTCCATAAAGTGATGTTGGAAATTATAATATTTACTACCTAATCACTAATTGGTAAATATTATGTTGTTTTATGTTATCAAAATCTGGGTCAGCAACACATTTTATACGTCAATAAGATAATATTCATTTTAGTTTTATTGACATACACTTCAAATTCAAAGTTAGTTATATGGTGATTTTAGAAAACAATAATAATAAATTTAAATGTTGTGTGAGGGAACCATGTTGATATTGTGCATTAATAAATATAAGGCCTTCAAGTTCCACTATTATTTGTTTAATTTTATTTAGGACGTTTCGAGCAAAATCCGCTCATCTTCAGCAGCTATAAAATTCAAGTTGAGAATTAAAAGTAAATACATATAATGCTGAAGCAGAATTACAATATTGTACATCAGCGAAAGTTGTAAAAATTACATGAAAATTATAACCTACGTAGTCAGATGGAGCATGGGTCCCCAATTCAACAATGCAACATGCTGCTAACACGGCCCATTAACAACTGAATAATAATAAATGTAAGAAATTTCTCGACTGTTATAGATTCGGTGTTAACAATTTTTGTTTGTTGAAATTATTATGCATACGTGCGTGACTTTGAATGTCCTACGCTTTGATGCCCTTTACCCTTCATCCCCTATTCTGGGAGAGAAGAGATAAGATTTTTAGTTGTTAGAGTCTGCATTAGTTTGTCACATCGTGAAGACGTTTGTTGGAATACATGTAGTCTGAGTGTTAGTTCTGGGCGTTGGCTGATCGCCAGGCCACTGTGTTACAATATAACATGTAACTATTTAAGCATTTGTTTAATTAAGTTGTAATGTTTAGTGTAAAGTGTAATAATAATATATAAATATAAAATTAGTTAAACCTCAAGTAGTGAAGCACACGAGGCGAGACGAGAAATATAAAATATCGATCTCGTTTTGTTTTCGGATCTGTAATCTCGCTCTCGCACAAATTTTTTTGGGTCTCGTCTCGTTATCGCACGAGAGTCTCGCTATAAAAATAAGCGCTTGCGCACTACGTATTTAACAATTTAACTACAAGAGACGAGTTCGCACCGTGTATTTGTAGTCTTATAAGTATAACTATAATAAAGAGACGAAACACTAAATTCTGGACACCAAATTATTTTAATACCAACATAATGTTTATTCATTTACGGTCATCAGAAAATGTGATGTTAGTAAATAATTTAATTTACCTCTAAAATATCCAATTTATCACCAAATTGGGATCTCTAAACTATTTCAATACGAACATCTGCTAATACATTCTGTCATCAATAAAACGAATTAAATATATTAAAAAAAATGTTTTGTATCTAAAAGTACCTATACTTTATATTAAATATAAGCCACTATTTAAAAAAAGATTTAATCATAAAAAACCGCTACACTGGTAACTCGCCGGCAATCAGTCACTCCGCTTCTCTCCGTGTTGACTCCCATCGACGCTTAATATAACATCCTTTACTTTTTAGAGGTGGCAGAAATTTTATTAACCGTAAAATAGTTCTATTGCATGCAAAACCGATTTTGTTTTTATTTTGCATTTCCTCGCTCTGTGACCGATACCAATCGAAATCGACTATAGATAGACTCAAAAAATATAGTGAATTCATATAATTTTTCACATTCACGAGTTCTATGCACGAATTAGTGTTGACTCCACTCCTTGTACGGTGCATTTTTCATTGAATTTATGAATCAAAGCTATAAAGTTACAAATACTTTTTATTGCGAGACTCTCACGAGAATCTCGCGAGATTTCTCGCTTCTCGCAGTTGTTATATCGATCTCGCCTCGAATTTTAAACTGCAATCTCGCTCTCGTCTCGTTTAATGCAGCGAGACGAGACGAGACGAGATGCGAGAGTAATCTCGCCTCGTCGTGCATCACTAACTTTAAGTATTGTCCGTGTCCATAATATAAGTGTTCGTCAGCATCCCTCATCAGTCAACAAGTGAGTGGAAAGTGTAAGTGTGTGAGTGTTCTTCCTTTTCACCAAGCCGTGGACGCCAATCATCCAAACGTCTACCAGACAATTGAATAAAGAGCAGTAATCATCAGCTTAGGAGACCCCCCCCCCCCGTCGTGTTACAGTTTCCACTCTTTAGAATAGGCTCGTTCAAGTAGCAAGTTTCACTTTACGCACTATTTTAATCTTGCAGAAGAATGCATCGTATGATGTATGGCGTGTTAAGTTTAATGTAGGTAATTACAACTTACGGTAACATAAATGCTGTGCCTGGACAGTTGTGGAAGCTGCACGGAGATGCAGTGGAACGGGTCGAAGGTGTTGGACTGCGTGAGGCATCTTTGGCACCGGAGGGAAGAGCGGAACTGCGCCTGGAACACGGCCTGCACGAAGGAGTTGTTACAGCGGATATGGTTCGCCAGCATCTCTGCTGCGATCACTTCATCAGGTCGGCCCGACGTCTAAAACAATGAAAATACGACAATTAGTTAACATAATAAATTTATAATTAAATAATTGTAAGATTACGAGCCCACACCCATTGTGATGACGAGGGTAAGAGCAATAACAGATAAATAACTTTTTACAAACTTTTCTAAATTATAGTTTTTAACTGTTTATCTGTTTAAGTTACATATAGTGTTGTTTTAGTTTTGGGGCGCGTGCTAAAGGCCCGCCCGTTGGGTTACGGAATGTAACCATGTAAATAAAAAAATTTTAAAAATAAAGATAATAAATTTAGATTTTAAACTTACAAAAACTGAATATGTTATCAAGTTTTCCGCCATTTAATATTGGATTACATTGCTTTTATTGGTAATGCCAGCTTATTCTATTAAGCATTCCCTTAGTCCTGCAAATTTTTCTGTGCGAATGGGGTCCTGCACTCAGATTTATTTATTATTTTAAATGAAAGTTCTTTTAATTTTGAAGCTATTCGTAGTATTAAAATATCTTAATTGTTTTTAGTTTAACAGTTTTTGATTGTTAATGTTAACATGACGTCACGGCGACATCTACAGCTACTAGATAAAGCTGACTCGCCCGCCATATTGGTGCCAAAATGAAAGCAGTAAATTATGAAATAAAAGTGCATTTCTTATATGTTTATATAAAAAATATTTTTCATACTTAAATATAATTTCCATATTTGCCATATTATAATTATTTAAAATAATAAAACAAGAAAAAATACGATTTGTTAAGATTTTTGAGGTTAGAGAAAAATATACGTATTGCATAAGTATCTGTAAAAATTAAAACCATTTCTCAAATGATTTGCACAATTTGGAGCAGAACAACCCGTCATTATGGATAATTTCTAGGATTAATAATAGTGTAACACTGATATTGAATGATTTAGTGGCACCAAAATGGTAGACGAGTCAGCTGTAATTTATCTAGTAGCTATAGCGACACTTATTGCTATATCTAATCGTGAGAACAAAACGATGATTTTTGACGTTTACATAATTTGATGTTTTACTGGCCACCATTAATTTAGTTCTCTAAAATTCCGCTGATGTCGCATGCTATTCTGCGGCTTCCAATAGAACCCTGTTGAATACAATGTTTTAATTCTTTTAACAGTAATGATTTTAACTCGTGAAGTTTTCTAATAACGTTGCATATCGAACATAATTGGTAATGAGTACTTGGAATATTTTCATTTCAGGAAAATGTGTTTAACAAACGACTACATAATACTAAACGGAAATCTTTAATGAGGATGTGCTCTGCCTCAAATAAAATGTTTTTTTATTTGTCAGACAATGCTTTTTGTGCGTCACAGCCATTTTCATTTAGTTTAATTTCAATCTGAAGTACTTTTTTCGTGGAACAATTTGCAAGAGGCTAAACAAATGTTCCAAGATACTTGGTGCTTCTAAAGGATCATTTACGTAAGAGCAAATAAATGTACGTGAATAGTTTGTGAATGTGGATGAGTTGGAAGTTGAATGTTTGAATTGGAATGTTTGGCATGGATTGATTTGATTGAAAGATTAAGGATTTGTGCCAAAAATTTGGAACATGGTGTAAATCTATATGTATGAATATCAAGTCATTGTTGAATGCTCTGTACCAGGGTTGGCCCGATTAAAAAAAATCATTTTCATACTTGAAGTTGGTTATGATATGGTTTCTTTAATGACAACATATTTCAAATTTCTTTGATATATCAAATTATTTCAAGTAAAATGAATGAAAACGACGGGAAAATAATGCAATTGTGAGCAAGCATAATAATTTTATACGCATCAAACAAAAAATGTCAACTTCTGACGTTTCTGCAGTTATATTTTACTCCGTAAAGTTACATTCCTGTACTTCAGAGACAGTTGCGCATGCGCAGTAGAGAAATCAGCGATAAATAGTCAGAGGACATCAAACCGATTCCATTTCATCTGACAACAGGATCCATGACTTCCTTGTAGCTATCCACAGAAATTCAAATATTTCCACGCCGTCGAATCCCACCCGGTCGAAATGTTACACGATACAAATCCCTCGCTCCCGTACCGCTCTCTTTATAGATCGTATTGCTTTCTAACAATCTATGCTTCGTGGTAGTTCCCCGTCAAAGAAATTAAAACATATATTATTATTATACAACAAACTATTTAATGAATGAAGCAGGAAAAGAATTTACCTATACATTGTAAGTAAAATTATTGATATTTCTGGTCCGCCATTTTAGATTAGCTGTCATATTATGTGAATAAGCAGTTCATTCTTTATTTCAGTAGTAAAATTATGTACTACTGTGTCTATTATAAATCTTATGTTGCTTTTATTTCCAAATATATTTTCTACCACTCGGCCTATTTTGACAATAACGGTAATTTCTGTAGAACGGACAAAGTGGTGGGGGTACATTTCGACCGCGTGGGATTTCGATCGCGTGGAATTTCGACCGCGCGGTACGCACTCGTCAGCGATATGAACCAAATTCATGGATAATGCGTGACAAGTCAGAGATACTACTTCTAGTGTGATAAGGCCTTTAAATATCTATGGTCAAAGAAATGAAAACCAGGGCCGCGCCGTGCGGGTGGGCAGGTTGTGCCCCGCACAACGGCGCTTGACTGAGGGGCGTCGTTTCAAGACAGTAAAGTAAAAATAGTAAATTTTTATAAAATGCTCTTATTCGTAAAGACAAAATTACTATAAAATTTGTTTGCATTAGAGCTCTCGTTATAAATAAAATAATTATTGTAGCAATCGGTTCGTTATTATTCTTCCATTGTTATATTGAAATAATAAATATGAAAATGTTGATTACAACAATGTATATATTGATCATAACTCAAGAATTTTGATTACAACAATGAATCCCAGAATGAATCCAATATTTAAATACCTACTATCATTTTGCAAAGAATTAAAAGCATACAATTCTGAAATCTGTTGTAAAATTGTTGATTACAACAAACGATTTTGATTATAACCTATTGATTACAAGAATGAATCAAGGAAAAATTCATCAATATAGTAAATCTAGCATTTTTGAAGAACAAAAAGTATTGTTTAAACTTTAATTTGCAAATTTTACATCATGAGAGGAAGGGGCGCTAAAATATAACAGCACAAAGGCGCCTTACCCACGGAGCGGCCTTGATGGAAGCTAACTTCAGCCCGTACTTTTTTCCAATTTTGTTGTGTCCAATATGTTGGAAACCACAGCTTGTCAAGTTATGATTAGGATGTGTCCTCGTATATATTTATTTAAGTGATTCTAAAATTATGTATTCGTATGAGTCAAGGAAAATATGTCAGAATCAGAACAAAAGATTTTTTATTTTTATGACCATTACTCATGATGATAAGTTTGTTACTAATCCATTATTTTAATCACTTTTTGACGCTTTTTTTATAAGTAAATCACACCAGAGTTCAAAGTTCTAAAATGATGAAAATTTTTGCTTTGCCTGGTATTACACCAGTAGTAGTGTTGTTCAAGTTCCTGTAAATATGTTGATGTTATTTACAAGTATTTTTTAGTTATACGTGTTTTAAAAATATTTTGATCTTCGTATATTATAATTTACAATAAATTAAATCAAATGCATAAAAAAATTATACAGGCTGTCAATTAAAAAGCGGGCCATAGGCGTTTAACATGGAAAATCAGTTTTTCCTTGCGCAAAACTTCCCATTTAATTTTAAACAAAAATGTTTCAAATAAATGTTGTAGAGAATTAAATTCTACACCAGCATCACTAAACAGATTTTATTTTGCATGTTTAGTAACCCGTAAAATCAAATTTGAAATTTTATAAATATTACTCATTCGTAGTGATAGCCATGAAATTTAAACACAATTACAAAGAAATGCATATCGTTTGAATTGTCAGAATTTCGATTTTGCAGATTACAAAATAAAAATAAATAAAATCTAAGCAATAATTTACATGTAGATTATAAAAACAAAATAGTTTGAAGGACTTAGGATAGAATATAATTATCAGTAATTTTTATTTGAAAATCTAATTTCTGACAGTTCAAATGATATGCATTTCTTTGTAATTTTGTTTAAATTCCATGGCTATCACTACAAATGAGCAATATTTATAGAATTTCAATTCGGATTTTACAGGTTACTAAACATGCAAAATAAAATCTGTTTAGTGACGCTGGTGTATAATTTTATTATCTACAACTTTTATTTGAAACACTTTTGTCTAAAATTAATTGGGAACTTTTGCGCAAGGAAAAACTAAATTCCCATGTTAAACGCCTATGGCCCGCTTTTTAATTAACACCCTGTATAAGCAACAATGATTAAAGTACTATTAAATTTGTAATTAAAGCAATAACATTACGTAAGGTGATGATGGGTAGTAGACATAAATATAAGTTTATTAATTGTAACTAACCTTACTTAAATAATATTATGTTGAGTTATTGCACACATTTACATATGATACTTATTATAGGTACAAGTAATTATTTTTAGTTTTTATATGCGTATTAAATAGTTAAGAAAAACTTGTTTATCTTTTTATTAGAAATAAAAAAAAGCTGAACGAAGTTCACAGGAAATTTAAGAAAATGAAAATATCTAATTCTTGTCGTTCATTTAAAAGTATAATAAATACGTCAGAGAAGTTTTAAAAAGATGTTAGTGGGATGATCCAATTTAAAAAAGCAACGGAATTCCTCTTCAAATTCTTGTTTCAATTAAGAGTAAACTATGTTTAATTTCGGGTAGTTAAACTTGTTTCCAACTAAATTACGAGTACATCCTATAATCGCAATTTGACAACTTTTTGCTTTTAGGATTATGCTGGAAAACCTATTACTGTTTTATTTTTATTGTACATTACACTGTCTTAAAACTTTATTGTTACAAAATAAAAAAAAAAGTTAAAACATGATTTAGCGCTGTTAAAATACAGGGTGGTGACTCGAATACCCGAACATAGGGATTTAACATGTAAAATCAAATTTTCGAAATTTCCTGTTTCCCTAATTATTTTAGATAAAAAAGCTTCAAATAAAAAGTTGTAGGGCATAAAATTCCACATGTGAATCGATGACTGTAAGATTCACTTTTCGGTGGATGGTTAGGGCTAGTTTTACTTCCGCAATCATATGCGGACGTGGGTGAAATTGTGAATAGTGTCAATAAAGAAAAGATTAGCTGCTTGCAGTAATTATAGGTGAGTGGTAGAACTCGCTGTCATTCTAATTATTATACAGATATAGTGTGGTGTGGATCACCAGATGCTTGATTGATATGTTATACACTGCTTGTGTATTTGATATGCATGGTATATGTGAGATATACATTTATATTATTTGTTTGTGGCCACAAACATATGTAGTAGTTTTCTAATTATGCGAAGAGTTGTCTGGGACAACTCTGGGTCCATAGAGCCATGTGCTCTGAGGTATGAGAAACACCAACTGACAGACTGAGATACACGAGAACGTCTGGGACGTACAGGATAAACCTGGGGTTTATCATGATAGGGCTGGGACCTACACACGTGTAATCGTAAGCTAAACTCTCATAATGGGTCTGAGACCCATTGACCTCAAGGAGGTCGAGTTCTGGGAACTCAACATGTCCGGGATATGCGTATGTGGCTACGCTACCGCTAGTGGCTCAGAAAGGACTATTCAGAGAGCAGTATTCCAGCAATTCGTCCATGCACTGGGTGCATTCCTTTGCAGATAGCGGTACCGGAATCCACGAGGTGTTAGGCCGCATTTAATATGCGGGGCACCTGCCCAAGTTTGGGACTAACAGCAACCTTATTCAAGCCCCCCCCCCACCTCTCTATCTTATTAGATGATAATGCACGCTTGTAATAATACAGGGTTATGATTTTGGCGTCACACGCAAGAAAGAATGCGACGATGTAAAAATTGAGGTGGAAGATCGGATGACAAACAAACCACGCCATTTTTTAAAGTTCTGACTTCTGTCACTTGTATTTTGACATTTGAGTTTTACATGTGATTCAATGTCTTCGGAAGGTTGTGGAAACTTAAAGAATTTCACATTTGTCATGTATTCTTTATAATTATAGCGGGAGTCACTGTTGCAAAGACCATACACTCGCTTGATACTTGACACCATCTTGCAACTGTCACCATGACAGCGATTTGTTTGTAATTTAGCAACGGAGTGAAATGAGTCACAAGTGTGTACAAGGAAGAGGAGCAGTCCGTCGCTGACAAATTTGCGCGTGTGGAAGAGGACGCCGGTAACAGGTCGAAAAAGAATGTGAATAGGGGATTCCCCCATTTTTTTTATAATTTCATCTGAACGTATAAGTGAAACTAAGACTGTCGGTGAAAATCCGGTGAAAAAATTCCTATTAATAAGCGAGTTATACCTTTAAAAATATAGATGTGACGTCACGTATATAAGTTTTTATATCAAACTACTTTCTTCGTGGACCTAAATGTTTTTGAAATGTATGCTATTTCTAAATTATATTTATAAAAAATAAATGAATATTATTATACTGTACAATTATTAAGTTTAATGCAAAATATTTATATTCAAATAAAAACTGTTTGAGAATTGCACTACTGGACTGATAGCCACGCCTCCGCTATTTAAATTTCTCTACTTCCATTGGTAATAAGCTCCGCCCCTAACTCGGTATTCGTTATATATTTATAGGTGGTCTTTGAGTCGCCAATCAAAATAATATATATGGATTTCATCTGAGTGACGAGCTGCTAAAACAAAAACCCCCTTATTTCCGAAGTATTTCAATTATATTGTTTTATTTCTTTATTAATATTCATTATTAAGCATATGCTTTCACTATTTCTTACTAATTTCTCTTAATTCGATTGAGCTGTAATCCCCTATTGTATATATTAGATTAATGCCTGTATTATCGCCCATATATTCTAGTTAAATAATAATTGGAAATAATAATAATAACTATATCTTTTAATAATTAAAATTAATTTTGCATGGTTTGTAACATCACAAATTAGCTATGAAAATGTTGAAAATCACCTGAAAAATAGCGATAGCCATGGAATTGAGACAATAGTTATTAAAGTCATAAGGTTGATATAAAGCAAATAACAAGACGCGGTTGAATATTGTAAAATCGAGGCAGAATTAGATGCACAAGTTTCTTTTGTGAGGTTATGTAAAGTATCATTAGTATATCTGCAAAGTTCTACGTTAATTCGCTAATTTGTGATTTAGCAGAATTTTTGAATAACGTGTGCGATGACTTTAACGCCGCCTAATACACACGTGTGTTGAAATAATTGCATTCAAGGCTGTTTGACGAATGTAATCTAATAATATTTTCAATAAAGCAACTGTCTTATCTGAAAGAAAAACAAAAGCTCCACGTTATCTAAAGACGCTTGCTTGGCTAGTAATTGTTTGTTTACCAAGAAGCTTTTGGAACACGTGCCTGTTACAATAGAAGATTTGTATCTTATCTTACGTGAAACGTGACATCGTCGTGACAACTCCTAATTACGTTGTACTCACGGACGAGTGCAATTAACTGCAATCGATAACAAACTGTCTTTCCCATACCAAATATGACGCATAGGGAAATGACACTAATAAATACTTAACTGTTTTTGAAAGGTTTATCGGAAAAAATGTAGGTATTTGCAAATAAATAACAATATATCAATAAAAGCTATGGTTTTTACTAATTTTTGTTAATATTTTTCATTTATTACTTAACTAGAATATATGGGCGATAATACATGCAATAATCTAATATATACAATTCACTTTCCTTTTTGACCTGTTATCGGCGTCTTTTCCCCCACACGCAACTTTGTCAGCGACGGACTGGCCCTCTACGACGCGTTCCCCTAAGTGGGATAAAATACACATTGTCATTCCAATTTACAACAATTATCACAGGCGTGCATTATCATCTAATAAGATAGACAGGAGGGGGGGGGACAGGAATAAGTCCCAGACCGGGGCAGGTGCCCCGCATATTAAATGCGGCCTAACACCTCGTGGATTCCGGCACCCCTATCCGCAAAAGTATACACCCAGTGCATTGACGAATTGCTGGAATACGGCTCTCGTGAATAGTCATTTCTGAGCCACTAGCGGTACCGTAGCCACATACGCATGTCCCAGACATGTGAGTTCCCAGAACTCGACCTCCCAGAAGTCAATGGGTCCCAGACCCATTATGAGAGTTTAGCTTACGATCACACGTGTGTAGGTCCCAGACCTATCATGATAAACCCCAGGTTTATCCTTTACGTCACAGACGTTCTCGTGTATCTCAGCCTCTCAGTATGCATGTCCCAGACATGTGAATTCCCAGAACTCGACCTCCCAGAGGTCAATGGGTCCCAGACCCATTATGAGAGTGTAGCTTACGATCACACGTGTGTAGGTCCCAGACCTATCATGATAAACCCCAGGTTTATCCTTAACGTCCCAGACGTTCTCGTGTATCTCAGCCTCTCAGTATGCATGTCCCAGACATGTGAGTTCCCAGAACTCGACCTCCCAGAGGTCAATGGGTCCCGGACCCATTATGAGAGTTTAGCTTACGATCACACGTGTATAGGTTCCAGACCTATCATGATAAACCCCAGGTTTATCCTTAACGTCCCAGACGTTCTCGTGGATCTCAGCCTCTCAGGTGGTGTTCTTCACACCTCGAAGCATATAGCTCCATGGACCCAGAGTTGTCCCAGACAACTCTTCGGATAATTCGGAAACTACTACATACGTTTGCGGCCATAAACAAATAATACAAATGTATACTTCACATATACCATGCATATCAAATACACAAGCAGTGTATAACATATCAATCAAGCATCTGGTGATCCACACCAAACTATACCTGTATAATAATTAGAATGACAGCGAGTTCTACCACTCACCTATAATTACAGCAAGCATCTCGTCTTTTCTTTGTTGACATTATTCACAGTTTCATCCATATCCGTATAGGACTGCTAGCACACAGCAACTAACTGCCCTGACCATCCAAGGGTCGGGGGTTGTTAATGTGTTTAAGAATGTCAAGTGTTTTTGCCTTAAGCCAGTGGCGCCCAGTCGAAAAGTGAATCTTACATCAATATTAATGTTATGGTATTCTTAAAAGAATCCAATGAGTTTATTTTCCCATATATCTATGAATTGTTTCTATGAATATGGTTATTGTTAAAGAAATATAAGAATGTCAAACAATTTAATTTTAAACTTATCACTAGTATAAATAAAATATTTAGACATTTCCACGAAAAGAAATAATGAAGAAAAATAATATTATGAAGAAAATAAATAATACATAATGGATTGTGGTGTAGATTAGGTTTTAACAAATACTTGTAATATAATAGCTGGTTTATGATGGATTTAATTTACAAATTTAGATTTAAGAATTTATATTCATAAATATAAATTGTACATATCTAAGTAAGTCATTCATAAATGCAAGTTTAATTTAACTCTAATTTAGTTTTGATTGTAGTAACATCTATGTATACTCTATCCGTTTTAACTATAGGGCGCGAACAGACACGTGACTCGAGCGTCCTTGACGTGTATGGAATCAGCTGATTTGTGTGCGTTTGTCATTTTGACAAAAACATTGTCACTTTGACAAGACCAATGGTTTGACTGCTTATTTAAATTTTGAACTGTTGAGAAGTTGTTATTTTCAATTTCATGTGTTTTACTGCCTGAAAATTGTATAATAATAACATTTTAGCAGTTCAAAATCAAAATAAGTCAAAACATTGGTCTTGTCAAAGTGACATTGTTGTTGTCAAAATGACAAGCGCACACAAATCAGCTGATTCCATGCACGTCAAGGACGCTCGCGCCCTATAGAGTGGTGTGAAAATAGGAACACTGTGATCTTGTTGTTTGATTGGATAATAATAGGGTATTATCCAATCAGAAAACAAGATCAATCTGCTCCTATTTTCACACCACTCTATTCTTCAAAATATCGGTAGAGCAAAACTTAATAGAAACCCGTGCGCCGTGAAACTGTCATTCGCTTGGCATTATTGGTTATATTTCAGCAATTAAATTTTGACAGTTCTATATTCTTCTCGCATTTATTTAAAAAGCTGATTCCACCAAGTGAATACTAAATAAAGATGGGTGTATATATCTATATCGTTTCAGATTCGTTCTCATTGGTGAAGTTTGTGACGTCAAACTAAATCATAAACCTAAAGTTTCGACCTTGCAATGTTTGGCTAAATGATTTGGATTTAGAGACACTAAATTCTGAAGTGTTGATTAACGGGCCTATTCTGTATCTCAGTGGTTAATATTTAACCACTGGTTAATTTTTTTAACCAATCAAATATGTTGACATATAACAAAAAAAGGGATTTTTAGTTGTCATATCAATAACTATTGGACAAAATTTTTAACCAGTGGTTAAAAATTAATCACCGAGTTAGAGAATAGGGCCCATAGAGTCATTATATAATATGCGGCCAAAGTCTTTAAATCTAAAGTATAAACCATAAATCTAGACCTAATTTTATTTGTGAATGTACCTTTACTAGTTCATGATGAATTAAGAAAATTATGATTTAGAATTTACATTTAAAATATCACCATATTTTCTACATGTAAATTTGTAAATGCGTCCAACCATTTCACAGTATTTCAAACAATGATTTTGGTGGGGAAAATGACAGTTTCAAGTTCAAGTGATAGTTGAAACATTTTAATTTTGATTTGACAAATGGATTCTGAAAATATGGATATATTATTAATATTATCTGTAGAACAATACATCCCATTTGTGCCAAACCATGTTGATTGGACATATTTCGTATCTTCCAATTCACTATAAACCAACAAGGTAAATTTCAAACCTAAATTTGTAAATCCAATTACGAATTACCTTTTTGTTTACATTGAACTTAAAGATATGACATCCACTTCTTATATTGGGCCACGTGGTTTAACAAAAATGTGATGATAATTATATAATTTCTTAAAGAATAAAATTACAGATAATATTAATAATACTATATCCATATGTTCGGAATCCATTTCAGTAAAACTTTGGCAACTTAATAATTAAGTAACAATTTAAAATGGTACTGCAAATCATGTTTTCCCTGGCTATCTGATTTTGTTATTCTCAATAGTTCGTGTTTTATTAAAAAAAAAAATTACATCAACAGTTCATTGAACTTCGATTATCTTCGATTTTATAATTACATTAGTATAATTTCTTAAATCTTCCAAATAATACATATAAATTCAATTATATTTTCGTGACTCACTCACAAAATCGAATAAAGCCCCTGCATATTATATCGATTTGATACAAATCTCAAAAGCAATATAGCAGATAGGTAACAATAAACCCCAAGGGGTATATAGTAGAACCTACAGAAAGGAATGTATTGATTCCTTTGTGAATAGCTTTTATTCACATGAGAAATAATAGTGTATCGATCTCCAAGCTGTTGCATGCAACTGTCTAAATAAGCTTCGAGCTCTCAAAGCTTGAGAGTTGACATAAGTTTATTCAACTTCTCAACAATCACAAATTCACTTGTTTATTTTGAAAACGAATCGTGATACCCCAAAATTTTCTTAAAATTTTCAGCTAGTCTTTTGTTGTTTATAACGTATTCATGGACAATGTTAAATCTACTTCTCGGATCGTCAAAAATATTCTTGTCTGTAACTGTTGTTTATTTTGTATTGTACTATTATTGTTTGTGTAATATTCTTCAAAACTTTTTCTTGAAATTTTAATATGGTATATTGTACATTATAAAATAACTATTATGTATTCATTATATCCAGTGATAACTATATTAGACCTCACCTCAATTATTAGTAACAAAATTTAGAGCGTATTTTTTTTTCAAATATCAGAAATATATTTTAAAATAATATGCACAGTGGACGTGCTAAAAATGAAAAAAAATTAAAAATATTTAAAAAAATCACATATTTCTTTGTTGATATTTACTGATAAAAATAATACAACTCAATAGTTCTATGAACTATGTTCAAATAAATAATATTTGAACTGATAATTACTGAAATTTTTAGGAAAGAAATTACATACATGTTAAAACAATAACATTAAAAAAATAAATAAATGGGGTCATACCACATTTTCCAATTTATTTATTTTTTCTGAAAGTCCACTTAAAACTACTTCCGAAAATATATATTTTATATCAGATAAATTTCTAGTTTTACAAAAATAATTTTATTAAAATTTATTTAAAATTTCAAATGACGTAATAATTTTGCGACCGTAGTGTCACTTACCGAATAAAAATGGAACTACATTTGACGTTTATGTCATTATGTCTTGAAACCACGCTTGAAACTTTTGGTGTATTTATTACTTTATCCCATCTTATGTATGTCAACTATCCAGTGTTTTATTAAAACATCCTTGGGAAAACGCAAGTGTTTTCAAAATCAAGCCGGCATTGCTTGGCGTGTTATTTCTTAGATTTTGTCATCTCAAATGCCTCATCTACCAAATTATTTCTACCAAAAATGACAAGTGATAAGGAAATTATTTTCAAAAAATCTGATGTGGACACCACACGACTTCCTTGTACGCAAGACCAATATGAAGATGAAGTATAGACCCAATTATAAAATTGCACGTGTTTGGCGTAATTTGACATTAACATCTATTTTTTTATTTTTATTTTTTGTCCTAATCCATAGCAAGCTTCATTACAAAAACCAAAAAGTATATAAGTTTTAAATTTACATATCTCGCTTATACAAAGGGCTAATTTAATAATACTTGATGTGCTAGACGCAGAATTTAATTCTCTAAAACTCTTATTAGAAGCATTTATTTCTAAAATGAAAATGAAACCATTTTATTCAAGAAAAACTGTTGACAACTTCAGGTAATATATCACTTCCGGTTAGTCTGTTTTAACCAAAATCTGCTATGTTATTCCAATTGATATAAAAGTTTTATTTACCAAATTTGAAAAGTTTTGGATTATATTTTAATATAGTTCTTCATTAAAATCTATTATAGGCTTCAAATAAAGTACCATTTCTGGAAATTATGTAATGACCAAGAAGGGAGGTGCACAACTAGATGTTATAGAAGTCCTAAATACAAAATTTCAACTTTCACGGCTTACCGTTTTTGAGTTATGCGAGATACATACGCACGTACGTACGTACGTACAGACGTCACGACGAAATTAGTCAGAATCAGGGACACGAACCGAACAATTTTGGGGTTCGGTTACGGTTTTTTTTGAAAATATTATATCAGTTTTCGTTTCGGTTAAAAAAAACAAATAAATTTCGTATTCGTTACGGTTTCGGTTCTTTTCGGTTTCGGTTTAAATGAAAAATTTGCTTTGTTTTTATTTTTTGCAACATGTAATACATTTTAATTCCACGTTTTACTAACAACTAGTACTAATAGATATATTCGGCTTGTTCGGAATTCAAAATTCGAAAAGAATCTGTAAGTAATTAGTTCTTAAGTTTATTTTTGCAACAAAAATTAAATACGTTTCGTAAAATATTAATATTTTATTTTTAAGTTATAATAATAATTCTATTCCAGTAGTAATACGTAAACTACATGGGTGATTGAATGAAAAATGTCAACAAATGAGTATTTTTTTTATTATAATTGCAAAAAATAACTAAAAAATGGAATAAAATGCCTTAATTTTTTTTAAAATAAGAAATTACTTTTTTATTAACTCGAAGGTATGCAAAGTTTTTCTACGACAAAATGTGGGTTAATAAAAAATACCTAATTTTAAATTTACGGTTTTAGTACCGATATTATTTCGGTTCGGTTATGTTTTCGGTTACAGAACGAACTTATTTATCGTATCGGTTTTCGGTGTCCATATTTGAAGAAATAAAATATAGGTTTCGGTTTTCGGTTACGGTTTCATAAAGTCAAATATCGGTGCGGTTTTTGGTTACGGTTTCGTTACGGTTCGGGTCCCTGGTCAAAATGGATATTTCCGTTGAAATCTCAAAACCGAAATTTTTCGTGATTATAATACTTCCTTTACTTCGTACAAGGAAGTGAAAAGTTTTAGAGACAGTGTAGTCTAAAACTCGTATGGAATAGTATTTCAGCCACGGCTCTGCCTACAAACTTTTCGCCCGAGCGGAAATTATCTATTCCATACTATTTTCGTTTTTATGTTATATTACAGAAAAAAATAGCAATGATCCTAGTATCTGCATCATGTGCATTTACATCTGCATCTTTTTACTTAATTTATATCAGGATCTTCAGTAAATTTGTGTAGGAACGCCTATATTTTTATTTATTTAAAACGCAGTTAGATGACAAGAACTACACAATAATTTTCCTTTTTACTGTGCAATATACATCATAAATTTTTATTATTCTTGTTGGTGGAACTTCATAAAACATAAACATCACGAATTACGCCCCATCATAAAACGTTTCTTTATGTTTTTCTCGCGGTAATTCTCCGCAGGGCAGACAATACGTTCGGATTCGCTACCAGAGCGTAAAATTTACGCCTCCACTCGTTGAGACTAAATCTGTAACACCTGACGCAATGCAGTCTCTTCTTATCAAGCCACGAATGGCGAATGCCTCTCCAAATTGCCTGTCTGTTTGCGATGGGAACTTTCACCGCGTAGATATAAATTTTGTTTTGTTTCCGCTACCAAACAACGTAATTTACTAAAGAGAATCCAACCACAAAGAGCTTTGTACAATTTATTTCAAACAAGCTGATTTATAGGTAGATCGATTGGAAGATTGTAATTAAATGGGAAACAACTTTCATTTTAATTAAATTGTAATCATTATATGTCATTTGTTTTGCATACATTTTCGGAATGAATCGAAATCGATAAAATTAATGAGGTTCGCCACTACAGTAAAATTAGATAATGGGTTATTTATATTAAACCTAGTACTTATTGTATGATAGGGACTATCAAAGTTTAAAACGTGATTTTTCTACGATCGATAAAAAAGCAGGCTTTTCGAACGCCATTTCGTACTACAGAAAGTGAACTGCAGACCAATGAATAGGGCTGTTGCAAGAACTTTTATGACTTCTAAATACTAAATTTTAAAAGATATTGTTCATTAAAGAGCCTCATAATTGAAAATATCACGAAATATCCATTAGATATTTTACAATTAATTATTGAAATTTGAGTGATATTTTGAAAAAGTCACGTGATCTGAAACAGAATGTGACTTCACAACACATGCAGTTTAACATATGACAATCTATCGCCTACTTTTACTTATATAAATAACGTAAAGAGTTTTCCTATTAGCTATGGGTTGTTTTTCATGATTATTTTTATATAACGGCATAAAATTTCAATTAAAATACTTTCAAAAAATGTGAAACCGGCTCATTATTTCCCTAGTTACGATGATCGGACGACATCTATCCTAGATCCTCGTCGTTCTCCTGGCATTATCATCAAGTAACGCCCGTTGTGCATACAAGATTTTATGTCTCACTAGAACATCTGCAATAAGTTCATTTATAATATTTTTTATTACAATAATGCGTACGCTTTGGCGTTGCTAAGGTAATGGGTGCTCTGGGTACGTTTGCTCGAAACGTAAACGTATCTAGAATAGCTCGGTTAAGTGTGTATAATGGAGTGCTAGTGCCTGCTTTGATGTATGGAAGCGAATGTTGGGCATGAACGGAAAAGCATAAAAAGAGAGTGACTGCCGTGGAAATGAGGTATTTACGTGGAGTATGTGGATATGTAAGACGGGATCGCGTGAGGAATAATTTGGTGTATGAAGAATGTATGGTTACGAAGAATGTTGTTAAGAGAGTAGGAATGAGCCAGTTGAGATGGTTTGGTCATGTGGAGAGAATGAACGGCTTGTAAAGTGTATATATCTTGGTGAAATTGAGGGTGTTCGATTGCGTGGCCGTCCAGTGTGTAAGTGGGTGGATGTGATTGATAAGGTGCTAAAACAGAGAAAGTTTCCGAGTGAGAAGAGAAGAAGAGCGTGTATGAATGCGATTATGAATGTGGCCGAGGCGAAAGAAGTGTGCTTAGATAAGAATGTGTGGTGAAGGATGATTGTTTTGGAACTATTACTGTGGCCCGGTTGCGGTATTTCGCTACCGAAAAACTTTAATATGTTGAGAGAGGAATATTTGTTGTATGGTGTCAGGTTAGTAAGAATGTTGTTGAAGAGAAAGTGATTTTTTTGGTGGTTGATATTATTATTATTATTATTATTATTGTTTCGGGTGGGAAATACGTGATTTTATGTATATATGTATGTATGTTTATTATCAACATTTATTTGTTTTTAAAACATCATCGTTCTATATCGTTGGAGATGATGGAATGGGTGAATTTGATGTTTCGGAAGATATTTTATCGAAACGGTGGAAAGAAATTATTTTGAGTGCTTCTGCATACTGTATTCCATTGCCGTCTGTAGAAGGCGTAAGTATTATATTTTGAGGTTCGTTTTCACATGACAGATCTCAGTTCTTTATTTCTTATGCACTTATTTCTGAATATTATTACATTTTAGAGAGTTCGTGCTGATTTGAGTGTGTAACATGTGACGGTAAATAATATCAAAAACGAATTCAAACGTGGATAAATATCGTCCCCAAAAAAATTAGTGATCCGTCATCCGTCAAAAATCAATGAGAAACATTGCAGTCTGCAATTCGATGTACTTACTATTTACATGTGTGGTGAAAGTAAATTTCTTTTTAAGGCCTTTTTCATAATCAATTTTAAATATTATAATTAAATTAAAAATGAATTCTGTGTTGTGCTATCAAAGCTGTTTTCTTATTATATTAATGGGCGTCCAACTTTTTTGAATTTTTTATATGATATGAAGAATTTAAAAATAGAAATTCCGTATTTTTTGTTTTTTTGAAATTATGCTTAATAACGCCTAAAATAATTATTAAAATTTCCATAGGGTAACTGGACGACTGTAGTGATGCTGATGTCACAACATGGCGACCATTTTACGCTAAAAACTTTAATTACATTATTATCGGTATAAAAATACAAGATATATAGCAATTTTTATTTCGTTTTCATTTATTTATATTCAAAATTCATATGCGACATGTAATTTCTAAAAAGCCGAAGACTTGGACGGGCTCATTGTTGTTATTATTGTAATGAATTATAATGAAAAAGAAAATAATTTTCCTTATATACTGTTCGTATTATATCTAATTAAGTCCATAAACGATGGTCGGATTATAATGAGGGCAAAATGAACGATTATGCCTTCTTATAATGTCCCGGTTGTTATAAATAAATAAATATAAATAAATATATCATCACGGCATATTACCCATTGCTGGGTGTGCCAATCTACGTTGTACACAGATATCGGTAATGATGAAATATTTGCACCGTGCGGGCGCTTACCAGGCGTCACCTCACGGGCACATTGCTGGCGTGGAGAGTGCACCACAGGGGTCAATTTTGTGCCATTTAAAATTGGAAATATTTGGCGTCGGTCGGGATCGAACCCGGTTCCCCAGATTCGCGACCTGACACTCAAGCACGCGGCCACGAGACCCGGTTGTTATAGATATTTTTATATACACCGATTCCTAGCAAAATAGTTCATAATACTTTAGTGAGACAAACGTTTTTTTAGAACTACAAATAGCTTTCAATTTACATTAGGTTACATAAAAAAGTGGAGGAGCCCATTTTCTATTGAATTCTAACCAATCTTTCATGAACTTTCGTACTAATATCGGAACATGTTCATAGCTATTCCTTCTAATTATAAAAATAATTGCTCCCTATGATCCCAATTTAGCCACAAAATATTTGAAGCACGTTTCTCTCCCAATTAATGTAACTTCTAATTTTCAGCAAACCCTTTTGAGAGAGTTCAACCTGAAAGTTGTAGGGAGCAAAGGTTGCAAAGTTCACCCTCCCTTTGGAGTGTGCCCTTGTATCAACCTTGATGCCCTTGGGTACAGACATGACGACTAAACACACTAAAATTAAAATTAGAACCCGGAGGGTTTCCGTTTCAGATGACAGGTGGCAGGGGGTGATTGAATTATGTGAGGTTAACAAGAATTAAATTACGGAGAAAATAGACATTAATTTATGGAGAATTATGTATATTGAATTATATTAACACATATATTGTTAGTATTTGGAAATACAAATGTATTGTCAAATAAAATTAGGGATAAGGTGAACTCGGCCAAGTGCGTAACGTGTAAGTGCGTTTTTGTGCTATAGTTCTCTTAGTTTCCCTTTATCTATTAGATGCCTTAATAGCACACTTAAACATATTTCAACTATCCACAAATAGACTGCATCACTCAGTGCCATCTAGTGAGTACCAACATCAAATTTAAAAACCTAATAACATTTAATTTTTATTTTTAAGCACTGACCGTACCGATCGTATTGCACGTTTTTTGATGTGAATGAAAGTGCATTCTAGTGATGGAAATTGGAAAAATAACCCAAAAAAAGAAATTGGTCAATCCAAATAGGAATACAAATAGTTTGATATACCCAGTAAAGTCTAACAAATAATGCATATAACGAAATTGGAAAATAAAATGGACCGCAAGCCAGACTTTGAAAAAAGTATCAAAGCTTCTACTAATGCACTCTCAAAACAGAAGAGCGAAAAATTTTATCTTCTACGGAGTCAAAACTTTTTTTAGTTAAATTTGAGTATACTTTCATCTACTTGATTAAAATCTAATCGAAATGAGTAAAATATGGGTACTCAATTGAAGATGAAAATATTTTCATCTTTAAGTGTAAAATTTTTACACTATATGAGTATATTTGCCTGTTATCAAATGTCGATTAAAATGTACTTGTTTGATTGGTATAATTTTCTCTTCATTAAAGTAAAATGTACACTTTAAAAAAACAAATTGTACTCTTATTAAATTAATTTAAATATTTTACTCTAATATTTGTTAAAATTTACTCTATAAAGAGTGAAATTAGCGTTTTAGATTATATAATAGCTATATTCACTCAATGAAGTGTACTATTCGCGTTTCACGCATGCGCCGTACGCTGTACGCATGCGCCGTGTATTTGCTTTCTGTTATTCTGTTCTTGTACTGCACTGCGTAATGTACGCGATCTTCCTGTTTTAACGGGTTTGTGAAATGGTGGAAGTTCGAAACGAAGTAAAATGAATGTCGAAGAATTAAAAGACTTTAGAATTGAAAATAAGTTGTATTATTTATATTTATTATACGAAGTTTACACTTGCTTTACATGTACAATATAAAATGAACTTTACCTGTTCATATTCATATATACATAGCGTGTACGGACATGCAAGAACTTGTAATTTTGTGAAAAATATATTCGTTTGTGTGTTCCAAACCGGCTGTTGTGATCTTGTAATTGGCATTATCATTTTTCCAAAAATCGAAATCTATTCTAAATATGAATCAAAAATTAAAAGAAATGTTTTCTTTTAAGAGATCAACATGAAAAATTCACTTTTGTGGAGAACTATGTACACCTTTAAAGAATAAATATCACTAAAATAAAGAGTAATATTTTTTTTTGCAAAAAAGGTTATATTTCACACTTTTGTGTAGAACTATATACACCTTTAATGAACAAATATCACTAAAATAAAGAGTAATTTTTGACAATAAAAGTTTATATTTCACACTTTTGTGGAGAACTATTTATACTTTTAAAGAATCAAAATTTTCATCGTGTAAGATTAAAATGTAATTATTAAAAGATTAATTATAAAAATACTCTTCTAAGAGCGAATTTAGTTTAATCGTAAAAGAGTAATAAAGAACTCAATAAGAGCGATGCATTTTCAACACTCTACTCGAGTTGAAAATCACTCTATTTGGGCAAGATTCTCATCGTCTGTTCTGAGAGTGTGGGGATTTCCTCGATTTATTGATTTTCTTTATCTTATATTATAACAATCTATTATTTTTGTGGAATGTAATTTTTTTTTACAATCTTAACAATAAATAAAAAAAATATTTTTTATTAATTTAAATATACATACTTACATATTTACTTATGTCGGAAACTGAATTAAGTTCCATTCCATGTAATTATGGTTCTATTGACTATTTTCTTTTTAAAACGTTACTGTTAATTTAAAATTAGTTCTTTGTCAGTGCCATTTATTTATCAGTTACATATATTTGAGATATGAACTGTGTAACCAAAGAATTGTGTTTGTTTAAAGCGTAGGCTCAGGGATTTAAATTATAGGTAATTTTATAGATTTATCCTTAAAATATATAAAAAAGTATTAATGTAAACCTGTATAAAATTTAATAATAATCTTTAATTTTTATAATAACATAATTCTCAAAAAATGACAAAAAGGTATTTTTCGAAGAAAAACTATGTTGAGCATCAAGTAAAGTGCCATTTCCGGTTATCCGATTTACACCAAAATTTAATGGGTCTAAATACAAGATTTCAAAATTTTCCGAATAATAGTATTTGAGATAGAGTGGAAGATCCACACATATACGCGTACATACACACAGACATCATCGTGAAAATGTTAAAATTGGAGGGCCTTAAAACGTGGTCATTTACCAAAATCTCGATATGCGATTTTTAGCACGATCCCTATACCTCCTTTACCAAGGATAGTGGGAGGTAAAAAGTATAAATGCAAACCTGTACAAAATTTAATAATCTTTAATTTTTATAGTAACAAAATCTCAAAAAAATGACATTTAAAGGTATTTTTCGAAGAAAAACTATTTTGAGTTAAATGCCATTTGCGGTTATCTAATTTACACCAAAATCTAATGGGCTCTTTGCATATTAGAAAAAGGTCGAAGGTTTCAAAATTTTTCAAATAATAGTATTTGAGTTAGAGCGGAAGATCCACACATACATACACACAAACATCATCGTTAAAATGTTAAAATCGGATTCTACGGACCTTAAAACGTGGTAATTTAGCAAAATCTCCATATAAGATTTTTATCACGATCCCTATACCTCCCTTACCAAGGGTAGCGGGAGTTAAAAAACACATGGTTTATTTATTATTTTGTGCCTGCAGTTGTCATTCTGCTTGTTTTTTGAAAGTTGCGTATTATACAATAGGGTCATCTGTTATAATTTTTTCATAAAAAATGTAAAAAAGTTTTATTTATTTTCTTCCATTTTCATATTAAACTTTATGTTCTATTATGATTGTATCTCTGTTCTCTTTCTCTTGTAATATCTCTCTAGTGTGCAATTTTTGATTATCACATAAAAATAAAAACTTATTGCGTTTCCTTACATTAAGTATTGATTCATTCTTGACCTAAATGTGGTGATCAGACATCGAAACTGGAACGTTAACGTTATAATCGCGGGGAAATAGGTCACTAGTATTTCTTTTTCCATTTGTGCATTCATAGCACGAGAAATATGAGTACTAAATGCGAGTACTGTTGTCATAAAACACATGTTGTTTGCTGGAAAAATTGTCAACGTTGATAATAATTCTGGAACACTTGTGTTAGATAATTAATGGTGACGTACATAAATGTGCTCTAATCTGGAAACTAACATTTACTATTGTTGTATGGATGTCGATTCATAATGTCAATAAATATATTTATCGACATTCTGATACAAGAAATATTGTACATGTTTCGAAATTCTTTGTTTCTTTGTAATGTATTTGGTTTTCATTTTAAGCTTGTTACAATACATCATATTGGGTTAGCATAAACCCGAAAATAATAACAAAAATCTGATGTGGCCAGCACATTACCTTCCGTCAGTTCGATGTATTTTATATAAATGTCATACAGAAAGTTTCTTGCAAAAGATTCCATTTCTTGTACATTACCTTAAGGAAGTTGTATGTATTTTATACAAATCCCATACAGAAAGTTTATAGCAAAAGATCCTATATTTCCAGTAAAATTAGAACAGAAACATACTGTCAACTGCACTTGACACTGACATCTTTCAATCAGACCTTTCTTAATATAGCAGCTGTTTCCAGAGTTATAGCATAGCTGATTAATATATATGATATTTAATTTCTTTATAATTTTTTTAACTCTATATCCATTTAATATGAAGTACAAAAAGCATTCAAATCGTATGGAGAATCGTTTTTTCAAGAAAAACTAATCAGCTCTTCACATGGATGTAACGAAGAGGAATACGAAAGAATTATAAATTTTGAAATTATAGTATTAGAGTTATCGCATTAGAAAATTTTGTCACACACACACACACACACACACACACACACACACACACGTGCTTATTCATCAAAAACTCACCACTGCATTTTTTGACCAAAGACAATACCTTCCTTACCTAAAGGTGACGGAAGGTAAAAAGAGCTCAGTTGACTCAATTTTTTTGATGAGATATTTCAACAACAGATGAAATATCGGGCATAAACCAAGTTTCATTCATTTGTTAAAATTTGTTTTTATTGATTCGGATTAGAGGTGGGCGCGTGATTAACTTTTTGTTCACGATCACGCACGCTCACGGAACTAAAAGTGTAATCACGACCAATCACGCACGACTTTTTATGTTTGATTCACGATCACTCACGCTCACGATTTTATTTTGGCACTCACGCCCGATCACGCCCGGCGTGTCACGTTCGTGTCACGTAATTATTTCTATGTACATTTAAGCCTGTTTAACACAGTTATAAGTTGTTAACAAATTGGTAAGTTGGGTAACAGATTGGTTTCATTGGAAACGAATGTTTATGGACAAATAGGTTGTTCTATTCCATCACAAATATCATTATAAATTGGTAACAAATTTGTTAACAAAATTATGATCGTGTCAAACGGGCTTAAAGATTTGTATATCTTTAGTGAAATCGGAGCAACTGTGTATACAATTTTGGGTACAACAATAACACTATTTTTATGCAAAAAATACTGTTGATGACATATTTGGTCATAATAATAATAATAACAAGAATGTAAAGTAAAAGATGGAAATTGACAATTTTTTTAAATAAAAATAGAAGAAAACTTGTACTCACGCCCGATTAAATTTCAATCACGCCTGATCACGCACGACAATTTTTTAGTGCCTCACGCTCACGTCCAATCACGACGCAAAATTAAAATTATATTCACGATCACGCGGGTCACGCCGTGACCTATCGTGACCCGACAAAATCACGGCCCGCGCCCACCTCTAATTCGGATTACCCGGATTCGATTCAACCAACGCAAGCTTCAAACTTAAAAATTATTTTCACTTTTCAAATAACAAGCATAAAAGCTGAATATCGCCGTTGACTTGGGTCAATAATAGTATATTGTGTTATTATGAGTAAAATTGATACTTTGTATGGCTAGCATGGAAATTTGCACGACGAGCGAAGCGAGTCGGATAATAGGGGATTACAGCTCAATCGAATTAAGAGAAATTAGTAAAAAATAATAATGAAAGTAGATGCTTAATAATGAATATTAATAAAGAAATAAAATGACATAATTGAAATACTTCGGAAATAATGAGGTTTTGTTTTAGCAGCTCGTCACTCATATGAAATCCATATATATTATTTTGATTGGCGACTCAAAGTCAAAGACCACCTATAAATATATAACGAATACCGAGTTAGGGGGTGAAGTCTACTACCAATGGAAGTAGACTAATTCAAATAGCTGACACGTTGCTATCAGTTAAGTACTGCAATTCTCAAACAATTTTTATTTGAATATAAATTTCTTGCATTAAACTTAATAATTTTGATACACTTGCAATTATAAAGCATGTATACTTGTACAGTGTTACAATATTAATTTGTTTTTTATAAATATAATTTAAAAATAGCATACATTTCAAGAACATTTTAGATCCACGAAGAAAATAGGTTCGTATAAAAACATATATTCGTGACGTCACACCTGTATTTTCAAATTTCGGGGGACCATAATTCGCTTATTAAAAGGAATTTTTTCACCGGATTTTCACCAACAGTCTTAGTTTTACTGATACTTTCTGATTAAATTATATAAAAAAATGGTGGAATCCCCTATTGCATGCGAAGACCGCATAGACCCTTTTATTCCGAATGTCACATAATTTTTTTTTCAAACGCACTACTTTTCTTTTTATTCACTAATTCTATGGATATTTATTTATTTTATTTCTATGCCGCCGGAGTAGAAATTTCCAGCGGCGTAGAAATGAAACTTCTACCTTGTGAATCAAGTCACAAAAAATGCCACTTCTACGACGTTTGAAAAGAAAAAGGAATATTATTAATATTATTATAATGTAACGTTTTTATTTATTTGGGTGAAGTGTAAATATTAAACAATTATTATTAATTTTTAAAAAAATTTATTATAACGATAAATAGGTATTAAAAGATATTTAAAAGAATAAATTTAATTTGTCCTATGATTAAACAAATATTAAACACTAAGAATATTATAAAACACTTAAACACTAAGGGCCGAATTCAGTACTCTTCACTAGTGTAGTGATCGTCTCTAGTAACTATGGAAACAACTTTCATCTTTTTCTTATTAATGAAACGATGCATATGTCTCTCCTTATTTTGTTATTTTTAGATAAGTTTCTTTAGTTAAAGAAGAGTGCTGAATTCGACACTGTTATTTATTTAAACAATATATAATATACTTCGGAGTTTGTATTCGAGTAATTACCAGAACATCATTCTAGATAAAAACATCAAATGCAATAGAACACGTTACCCGTTCGGACAGGTCTGTTTACAACGCACGACGCTCCGTGGCTATTGCGTCATCGCTAAAAATAGACACTCGCTCATCGCTGCGGTGACGGCAGCACGGCTGCGATAGCGGGCACTGCACATCACAATAATAAAAGTGACTATTACAGTGCTCTCTCCATGACAGCTTTCAAAGCCCGTAAGGTGACCCTTATAAGCACCCTGAACGGTATACAAATATATCATTACTGAAATCTGCGAATGAAAAGCAGATTGGCATTGGCATACCCAACAATGGGTAAATTGCCGTAATGATATATTTTTTATAATGATGCAATAACAATTTTTCTTGTTGTTTCTTATGTATTGTTTATCAATAATGTTATTTTTATCAAAATATAACGATATTGCCTCTTATTGTTAGATGTATTTATAAATTGGCAAACAAGTACGTCTGTGTCTCAGATATTATATTTTTTGATACTTTTTTTGTCTCTATCTGTTTTTTGCTTCAGCTGTCGTGTAACATTTGCCGTTATATTTCTTCTATGAAGCTGTTATGTGATCAGAATTCAATTTCTTTCGCTATATTTTTCCCTTTCATTTTATTTTCTCTCAGTTTTTCTCTTTATACTTTTTCTGTTTCGCTTTTGTTTGGTCGAAGTTTTATTTTATATTTTTGTTTAATAATAGAGGTCATAGACGAATGCTTTGAATTATTACGCGTGAAGGTTAAGCTGAACTTCCAAGAAAAATAAATAAAAAATGTTAATGACACCATTTTCTAGTCATGAAACAAATTATAAAACTTATGCAAATGGTGAGAAATTTCTATAAATTTCTTTCGACTATTATTCCTGGGGAGGCAAATCTTGATCAGTGAGATGACAGTGAGATTTGACAGAAGTGAGAAAACACGTCACGTGACTAACATGTCACGTAGTGAGATTTTTCTTTAATTCTTGAAATAATTTTGTCGTCTCACTACTTCACATTTCATCTCACTACGTAAAACTTATCTCCCCACCTTTTTGGTTGTGAGAATCAATGTCACTCACTAATGTTAAATAGAAATTTGCCTAATACTAAATTACATTAACTAATATTATAAATAAAATTATTACAAATATCATGGTTGACGAAAGAGAAGTAGCTGCTGCTTTAAAGCATTTGGAAAATACAAAAATTACTTTTCGAACCAAATTTTTGAAATATTATTTCGCTGAATAAAAATTTAGTGGATCGCTTGGGTGACAATTTAAACCAACCAACCAAGTCATAGATCAGCATTAGGGATTCCAACAAAAAATTTAACTACTTTACCTTTTTTGATTTGTGGGTATTCAGCTTGGTGTGAGAAATGACATACATTTAGCTATTATAACTACAGCCCGATTTAAATATTTTACTTATACAATACAAATACGTTTATACGTAGTAAGACACATTTTATTTGTAGTTGTTCGATTACGGCAATAATAAAAAATAGTTCATATAGAAAATTTAGCTATACGTTAGTCACTCGTAAGCATAGGGGCGGAGAAAATTTGGCCCACGGGCTGCCTAATACAGACCACTACACTACGGACACAGACTACGGAGACCTACGGACTCAAAATTCAATAAATCTAGAAAAAGTAGTTGCGTATGGCAACATTATCAATACCAGCTAAAATGAAAAGAAGAATATCACGGTAAATATGTAAAGGTAATCAAAGAAGAGTGCAATGTAGTACTGTCAATGTCAAAAATCACATTTTTGTCAAATTTTTCACTTGCTAAATCATGGCCATTTAGATAAAAAAAATATATATATCATCAAGGTATATTACCCATTGCTGGGTGTGCCAATCTGCTTTGTACGCAGATATCGGTAATTATGATGACATATTTGTACCGTGCGGGCGTTTACCAGGCGTCACCTCACGGGCACTCATTGCTGGCGTGGAGAGTACACCACAGGGGTCAATTTTAGATAGGTGAAATATATCTCACTTTGTCTCGGGAATTAAAAAAGTGGGAAAATATGAAATGAGATAAGAGTGAGATGAAATTTTATGTCACCTTGTGAGAAAATTCTCATATTTCAAGAATCGGTATCCTGAACTTACTTTTGTTTGAATAGGGCCGGTATTTTCACTTGCGAATAAAGGATCAGATAAATTTATCCGTCGGATAAATATTTTTGTCGTATTTTCACTTGCAAATAAATTTATTCGTAAGAATAACGTCTGTTATTCGCAGAATAAATTATTCGGTACTTGGGTAGCGAATAACCGTTTATTCGTAAGTTCATTACATTTCCACATAGTGCAAATTTATTAACAAAATGGATATATTAAATATTATGATGATATTTTCAACTATGAATTAATAAATAACGTGAGAAATTGATCACACACCATCAGACAGCGACATAACCACATACTTGAAATAATTTTTGACAGATTCCGATTATGAAAACAATTTAGTATCACATATTGGGCTGTGATATTGGGGATCGCGTTTGATCTCAAACAGTGAATAGGAAAATCATTATAAAGATCCTGTCAGTTGACGCTGGAAAAATATGTTCGAATTTTGGATACTTTTGTTGAATACATTGACAAACATTTACTTTGAACTGAAAGAAATATACAAAAGGTACAAGGACAATTTTACAATATACATATCTCGTTTACCACATATGAGTGCTGCATTAGATGGTACACTTGTTAAATTACAGTCTCCCGGGGCTAGAAATACAGAATATAGATGACATTGACATTAAAGATGTCAAACAAAATTTTGACAACTACGGATTCAAAAGTAGTTGACACATTTCATCCTTGTCTGCCTAACGTGGCTACGCCAAACTCCATCCTTCTCTACTGACACAAATTCACTCTGCAAGGCTACCAATTCACAAACGTTAAAGTTATTCGACAGATAGCTATTTGTTTGTGTAAAATGTATGAAAAGACGCAATGGAATTATTCGTTGGATAAATATATAGAATAAATTTATTCAACGAATACTTATTCGAAACTTTATTAGGAAGTGAAAATATCGGGCCTAAACGCGTTATCATTAATAAATGTATAATTGCCTTATAAGTTAACAAAAGGATCTAGGCCAATTCTTTTTGCGCAGGGCTCGTATTTCGTATAAATTATATCAAATTTGATATATAGTCATCCAATACAAATCCTAGAAGAAGCCATCATCTTTCGTATACATAAATTTTATATTTTACGATCGGAAGACCACAAAGTCTAATGCATTTGGATCACGTAATCGGGAAACAAAAACTCATATCCTGCAGATGTGCCCGTGTCGTGACATTTGGTGGAACTTTTCTTGTTATCTACTCCGATGTCGCGTGCTACTGTTTGTGCTGTGCTAGGCCATATCGAAATTGAAAACGGCAAGGGTGTGACAGACGCAGGAAAGAACTGAGGAGACCTACCCCAATAGGAAGTAAGGAACGTAAGACGAAAGAAGGAACAGGAAAGAGGAAATCGATAATGGAAATGTATTCAGAAGGAAAAAAACAAAGGGGAGTTTGCAGATGTTAGACAAGGGAATACCTAGAAGAACGGGGGTTGTTTTATGTCTAATTTTACAAATAATTAAAGCATTAAAGGAGTATACTCTGGCTCTATACAGATAAAACTAAAGTTTGCAAACTTCAAACTTTAAAAATACATAAAACAATAGCAACACGCATAGAATGAAATAAAGCTGTATAGTTATCTCTCTTTACTGACATTTTAACAATCTACATACCCAAAAAGTTTTTGCAATTTTTTCTGATTTAATTTGATTGAAAATGAATCGTCAGTATAAAATATAATGGTGACAGTCGTAACAGTAAATCGTTTCATTAACAAAATGAATATCTATATTATTAATTTATTTGATCTTCTAGCTAAAGGGCCCGTCCTAGTCTTCGACTTTTTAAAAATTACATGTCGCATATGAATTTTGAATATAAATAAATGAAAACGAAATAAAAATTGCTATATATTTTGTTTTTTTATACCTTTAATATTGTAATTAAAGTTTTTAGCGTAAAATGGTCGCCATGTTGTGACGTCAGCGTCATTACAGTAGTCCAGTTTCCCTATGAAAATGCCACTACAATGTGGAATAGGCATATTTTGCTCATAAATTCGCGTATGGCTTTAAACCTACTCTACAAATACATATTTAATATATCCGAGTAATTTTTTATTAAGATCAAATGAAAATTTACTTATTAAATAAATTTATATTATAATTTGTTTTAATTATTGTAATCTCAATACTTGCCCTTGTTGTAATCATTTAGTAAACAGTAATGTAAATTTTGGATTACTTTTTATTATGAAGTACCTATGCTTAGATTATTGTAATCAATACTGTCTTTGTTGTATTTAATTATAAATATAAAATAGTTTAAATACTATTTTAATTATAATAATGGCACTAGCTGAGTATGAAAACTTCAATATTATATTAAAGAAAGTCTTAAAGTCATATTAATTAAAGCGAATAATTAACTTGATTATGAAAACGCGCAAAAATTATTTATTTTACTTACCTGATTTTTATATGTACTATCAAAGTTTTACATAAATTAACATTTAACACTATTCCTATACCTACTCATGTAAGTAAATCAAAGAAATATATATTTTGAAATGATATAATAACTACAACGTTGAAGACCAAGGAACACCGCAAGATTGGCAGATAGGTGTGATATCCCCAATTTTCAAGAAAGGGGACAGCAAGGATTGCAAGAACTACAGGGGCATAACACTATTAAGTGTGCCAGCAAAACTATATGCAAGAATACAAGAAAACAGAATAAGGAATCAGATAGAAAATACAATAGAAGAAACACAAAGCGGCTTCAGACCAGGAAGAAGTGTACAAGACCACATATTCACGCTGAGACAGATAATGGAAAAAGCAAGGACAGTAAACAAACAAATACATATGTGCTTCATCGACCTTGAAAAGGCTTTCGACAAGGTACAGAGGGAATTAATGTGGAAATGCATGCAAAATAGAGGAGTAAACATAGCAACGATCAAATGTGTAAAACGCATTTACGAAAATAATAAAAGCTATGTAAGAGTCAAAAATAACTTTTCAGAAATGTTTACGACATCGACGGGGCTACGACAAGGCTGTATCCTGAGCCCTTTACTCTTTAACTTATACATGGACGAAGCTCTTAAGAACATAAAAAACAAACTCAAAATCTATGACGTAGGATATTGGAAAATGCAAAAAATAACTATCTCGGAACTATGCTATGCGGACGATATAGTGCTAATTACAGAGAATGAACAAGACCTCCAATTCAACATGAGTATAGTACACAACGAATTTAAAAAATGGAATATGATAATAAATAAAGGAAAGACCAAAACTATGATAGTGAATGACAATAATAAGGAGCACACAATAAGAATAGAAAACACAATCATAGAACAAGTACGAACTTTCAAGTATTTAGGAGTAAATATACACACGAATGGACAGATAGACCAGGAAGTGACGGATCGAGTAGGTAAAGGAGGCATACTTTTTAATACCTTAAAAACAAAATTCCTAATGAAAAAGGAAGTACCTAAAGAGACAAAAGTTGAAGTGTACAAAAAAGTCGCAATCCCAACTCTGACATATGGATGTGAGTCATGGACAACATCAGAGCGTTTGCACAGCAGACTAAGAAATATCGAGATGAGATTCCTCCGAAGAATAGAAGGAAAGACAAAGTACGATCGCATCAGGAACGAAGTCTATAGGAAAAACCTAGACGTAAAACCATTAAAAGAGTACATAGAAGAAGCACAACTACGTTGGAAAGGACATCTATACAGAATGAAAGAAGAAAGAACAGCTAAACGAATTTACGAAGCTAAACCAATAGGTAAAAGAAAGCGAGGTAGACCAGCAAAGACGTGGAATGAAGATGTAAGAGAAGCTTTGGGAAAGAGAGGTGTGAAATGGCAGGAAGCGGGTCCACTAATGCAAGACAGGAAAATATGGAGAGAAATTTGGAAAAGAAAACCTGATGAAGAAAATTAGATGAGCACAAACAAGACACAACCATAACCTTACACCGAAAGGTAGATAGGTTCCAGGATTAAGTAAAAAGTAATAATAACTATCTAGCTTACTTTATTACCATTAGCTCTAAAGATTTTTGATCACATTTTGTAATGGATACGTATTTTTATTCATGCAAGATTTATTGTATATTGCCATATTAATGGTAACGTATGTCGGTTCTCTCTACTTATGACGGAGTCACGCTAACGTCAGAACTTTCGCGCAAAAACTTTAATAATTATTTTAGGCGTTGTTAAGCGTAATTTCAAGAAAACAAAAAATACGGAATTTCTATTTTTAAATTCTTCGTAACACATAAAAAATTCAAAAAAAGTTGGACGGGCCCATTGTGAACGCTATGTTGAAGTAGTGTAACCAAAACTTAGAACTAATTGCTTATGTGAATGCATCTTTACTCCGGCAAAGTAAATGTCCCGGGTTTAAATCTCGATGGTTTACATGTTGTTTTCACAATTTATTTCTAAGAAATAGACTGTTATCATAACTTGACAATCTGTGGCTTCGATAGTATTGGACACGGTATCAAACTAGCAATCATTAACAACTTGTTCATTAAGCACGGACTGAAATTAGCGGCTGCAACTTACATAGCTGTAAACTAAAAGGTGTATTCCTGTTGTCTTAATTTGCAGTCATAGAAAAAGTATAGTATGTATCTTGTTTTATAAACATGAAAAATATCACAGCTGTATGCGTTAGTTTTATACAGGTGATATATATTTTGATAGTAAATTTGATTCCCCTTAAAAAAGTATTACGTAATAAGGGGTCTAAAATTATAAATTAAGAAGTTATTTACCTTTATTCGTTTAATGATATGATTGTCTCATATTATTATTAACAAAGTAAGCTATGGATAACCTGATCAATTGTTTCGAATTTAAACAAATAAGTTGTCAAAATACTCTTAGTTTATCATTGTTTAAGCATTTCGCTTGATATGGTGCGGTACAAACTAATTTTATAAGAAGAATAGAAAAATGTATTGAAGTTGAAGGACATGTTTTCGAGCATTTATTATAATTTCGCATTATTTAGTCTGTCACTAAATTTTAATAGCTTCTTTGTAATTAGTGTAATTAAAATAAGTATTAATAAAAAAGTATCAAAATTTTGTATTAAATTATGGTTTTTCCACTATGAACTACTATTTTTTATGAACGTAAATAATTTCTTAATTTATAATTTTAGACCCCTTATTACTTGATACTTTTTTATATATATAGAGTGTTCCATTATATAAAGTTACGTCTTGTTGCGCTTAAATGGGGCATCCTGTATACAAATTACATGATAAATAGATAGACAATAATATATCATATAAATTATATTTGAAGTTGTTTTCTATCTGACTTAAAATAAAAGAGTTATAAAGAGGGGATAGACCGATGAATCACCCTGTATATCTCTTCCAGAAATACTTGGTACGGCCTGTAGACCCGTAAAAAGTACGGACTTTTATGTTTATAAGAAATGATACTCGTAAAAAGTTTGTAGCAAACTTGGTATTTTTTTATTTATATACTTTTGCGAACATCATATGATTTATGTATTAAATTTGAAAAATATGAGTGTAAAAGAATACACGTTACTACAGAACTTGGAAAAAATTTGACCTATTTCGCCATCGCCATATTTATAAAAGAGTTACAAAAAAAATCTATTTTCTTTATAGAATATTGCAGAAAATATGCCAATGATATTTCTAAAAATAATTATTAAAAATGGTTTAATATGACCTCCTTGTTTTGACAACATATTGCATTCTTTCATTTTTCATTCCTTCAGCAATTTATATTTAGCTCATCATGTGTCAAGGATTTTGTTTCATGTTTCAGATAATAGACATAACAATTTTTTTCATTACAGTTACTATTTGTATTTAGTCTAGAACTTTCTATATGATGATTCATTGATGTAACATTTTGCTGACATGTTTTTCACATTTATATTTTGCATTGAACCACAAAAACCGGATGTTACAATGGAGGAAACATGCTATAAAAATTGTTTTCATTTTGAAGTTTCAAGTTGAAGCAATCATAACAAGAAATTCTGTTTTTGTTGATAGATCTTATTTTGAAAGATTTTCCAATTTCAGGAAAGTTTAAGAAGATGTTTGCAGTTTGGAATATGTTTACGAAGTTTATTTAAAGTTTATATAAACTTCAAATAATAATATTGCCATTCCGTTAACATTTATGATTAGGTACTTAATGTTGTGGAAGAAATTTAAAATTAGAATAAAGTTTTGTATACGCAAATTTATATAAGTTTTTTGCTTTGCTTTGGTGGTGGACTTTTACTTTTTTCAATAAAAACTTTAGATATAGTAAAAATATTTATGCAGAGGAGGCACCTCATCAAAGTTTGTAACTAGATAATGACATCACGAAATTTATAGGTTTACTTGGCATACTAATTTAATTTTAAAATTATTGTATCTTTTATCCATTAATATCAGTGACTACGTTTATCTCGATAATTCAAGCGGCTTCAAATATAATATGACCTGAAAAATCCTATTGGTTTATCTCAGCGGATTGAAAATAGGGTTGAGTTATTTTCAATCTTCTTTAAATTCGTATCGACTAAAAGATAGTTAAATATTCGATCATGCAGACAGACAGGGAGAGGTATATGATCTAATTTCATGCTGGATATATAACCCCAAAATCTAAAAATTGTCATGTTGTTAAATGTCTTCTCTTTCAAAAACATTAAAAAAATATTTGTTTCTTCATTACACCAAATATTTGGCGTTTCACTAAGTTTTATGTCGCGACTTTTATGAAATGAGATAAAATGCAAACAGCTAACAAATGATATGAATTTAGTAACACTGCAACATATTGTGGATGTGCGCATGCGTAGATACATTATTTGAAGCTTCACTGTTTATTTCGACAGAAGTCAAGCCGCTTCATAAGTTCAAGCCTGATTTTATAGGCTTGACTTGACATTTTCAAGCGGCTTGAAATATTAATCTCGATAGTTTATTTCGAAGATTGAAACGGGATTTACTAAATTCAAGCGGCTTCAAACGTCGAGATAAACGTAGTCAGTGACGATTTTTGTTTAATACAGATATAACCTATAAAATTTACTACCATACCTGCCATACGAATGCCAGAACATGTCATGGGCGAAAGATAATATGCGTGACATGTAAACGTATAAATTTTCAAATCCAGTAATGGCAATCATTGGTGAAAAAATTAACTATAATTATTTTAAATAAATTAAAAATGCGTTACAAACATTAAGTTCTACTTCAAAATAATTAAAAAAATTATTTAAAGTGTACTTTTCTTAAAGTATGCAAAAATAGTATTTATTTTCTTCGTTTTTCTAAATATAAATATAACTGTCATTACTACAGTTTTTTTTTCATTTTGTAATGTATAGACGTGTCTCCTTTGCATAAATTTTTTTACTATATGTATTTGTATTAAAAAAAAGATTTTTAGATGTTTTACTATGAGGTTCTGGAAACTTCTCTTGTTTTTGTGCCACCTTTTTTAACATACAAGTTTGATTCGATTACCTTTCAAATTATTGTATTCAAATTTTATTATTTACATTTTTTTGATGTCCTACAAAACTGTTTATTGATGACATGTTTCATTTAAAATACGTCAAGAGGAATAACATTTATGAATAATCATCGCAGAATGTTCTAGTCATCTAGTCAGTGAAATGTGAGTAGGCATAGACAAATTGCATGGTAATGTAATGTGTATTACATTTCAAAATTAACACGAGTCTATCACATTTCTCAATATTACTACATACCAAATTATTTCAAGTAATAATATACGTTTTACTCATGGTTTCGTAAACGTCTGTACATTTCCTTTACGTTAAATTTGTAAGACATATTTCTTTGTTCATCCTGTTCTTGCAAAAAAAAAACATTTATTTAATTTTGCCTTATAAAGTCATCTTTATTTCCTTGGATACGGGCCATTAAAGTTGTTGTTTTATAAACAATTTTATTTCGCTAGCGTTTTAAAGTGTCAACCAACATTGTTGGAATAAATTCAAATATTCAACGTATACGCGCTGTTCCGTCAAGAAGAAGAAGAAGAAGAAGAAGAAGAAGAAGAATGTTATAATTTTGTGTGACGTATGTCTGATTTGATTAATTTCTTTGTCATATGACTCATATTGAATTTCGTAATATCCTAACCTCTAAAACAGTATCAAAATTATTTATTTCAGTTTATTATAATAAAGGGTTTATATTCATAAACAAATTTATTAAATAATTAAGCAATAATTTACAAATATTGAACAATTTAAGAATTTATTTATAGGAGGTACGTATTTCATTTTTTCATCAACGAAGTCATTTCTTGTGGTTGCACGGCTTCGTTTATGAAGAAAATGTTACAGATTTGAACACTTCCATTTTGAAAATTTACATTTTTAGTAGAACTAATTCGTTGTTTACGACTTCATATATCCACATTTTCAAAAATAATGAGACAAGCTTTCAACGTCGAACAATAACTCCAGAGTGACAACGGCTTTAAATTCTCGAAATTTTCGGAAATGTAATTCAAAATAACAGCTTCGGTAACTTCACTTGAATTTTTTTGTATTCTCCAGGTGCAAAATTTTTGGTAAGTTTTTTTGTATATTTCTTTTGATTTCTTGGGTAGTAAGTTTTCCATTATTGTATCTTCTTCTTCCGTTTTCAATTTCTACACAGATATTCGAGTACACTGTATAAACTTGTAGAGAATTTACTGTCGTTCTCTACGTTCCAATTTATTTATTTTTTTCCTGTAAACAATTCAACCCATGGCAACCACAGATCACTATGGCAACGCATAAGAAAAACACACTTAGCGACTAGATACCCGTAAGCGATTAGCGACATTTCAAGCTTCTGATTTCATTTATAAAAATCTTACACTCAAATCGGAGAATTTTATTTTGGCAAAATTAAATAAACAGTTGTATTACACTCGCGGTTAAAATGAATGTTTAACTCGCGGCATTAAAAACGCTCGCGTTGTTAAATGTACCGCTCATTAAACATTCATTTAATCCGCATGTATAATAAATAACTATTATTGAATGTTCATATATTCATAAAAATGTTTCGTTACAATTTTTGACAAATAGAATCAAACTTGACAAATTACATTTCGATTTTTTTTTCATTGTCGACTGTTTTAACGAATCGTTTAAAACTTTACGAGTGTTTATGAATGTGAGCATTAGTATAGGATTCTATTTTTCCTTAACGCCAATGGGAATTCATCAACAAAACCTTGGCAAAAAAATGGCAAAGAATCTCGTCAAAATAAATAAATATGATTAGATATATTTTCCGTTGAATAACGTCCTAAATTTAAAATGTTATCGTATTATTTTATTTTCTTGTTTTAAATGTGATTATTTTTCCATTGACTGATTAGTTTATGTGCAAATAATAATAATAATTAGATAAGACGGCCATGATCTAATATTATTTTTATTCAATTTTATTTTTATAGAAATATCATGAATAATTCATGATATACTTATTTTTAATTTGACAGAGGTTGTGTTGAAGTTATTTTGATTATTATCATTGCTTGCTCATTTTGTTCTAATCTAGACCATTCCTATTGAATACATGCAGCTACTAGAACATTCCCATTTACAAATTAGGTTTGTTCGTTTCGCACCCTTGCGTCTACGGTTTACTGCCGCGCCCATATACTTTGTATGGAGCCGGCAGCAACCGTAGACGCAAAGTAGTGAAACGAACAGACCGCTATCACTCCTGTTAAATTCGCTCGGCTATCTCCGCCCCTCTTCGATCGAAACTTCTTGAACAGACCCATCTACAAAACAATATTCCAAATTTGTTACATTTTCGATTTTATTTTATTTGGCTTTTCCTATAAATTCGAAAACTACGAGTATTTTGTATTAATATTAATAATAATAATAATTCTTTATTGTATTTAAAGTTTACAACTTATTACAATCGATATTAATGGGGGTGAGTTAGTTTTGAGTTGATGAGATGATGAAAGGACACACACGGACACCCAAAGCCCCTGGTGGGAATCGAACCCACAACCTCAGGGTCGAGCGGTGACGGCCGCTTCGAGCGCTGTTTGCCGCCTCAAGCCACACGACCACCGAGGCGGCTTGAGTATTTTGTATTATAAACTATTAAGGTGCATTCACAAATGAAAATTAGGTTTAGATTTATGGTTTATACTTTAGATTTAAAGACTTTGGCCGCATATTATATCCATTCACACTTCAGAATTTAGGGTCTCTAAATGCAATTCATAAAGCTAAACATTGCAAGGTCCAAACTTTAGGTTTATGATTTAGTTTGACGTCACAAACTTCACCAATGAGAACGAGTCTGAAATGATATAGATATATACACCCATCTTTATTTAGTACCCACTTGGTGGATTCGGCTTTTTAAACAAAGGCGAGAAGAATATGGAGACTGTCATAACTTAATTGCTAAAATATAACCAATAATGCCAAGCGAATGACAGTTTCACGGCGCACAAGTGTCTTGTACTGCTGTACCGATATTTTAATCTTGTTTTTGAAGCATTTACATAGATGTCTGTACAAATCAAAACTAATTTTCAGGTAATTTAAACTTAATTTATGAATGACTTATATACTTAAATCTAAACAAAAACCATAAACCTAATTTTCATTTGTGAATGCACCTTTATAGTTTCCTAGTTATTTACGTTTATGTACATAAATATAAAAATGTTATCAATCATGCATTTTAACACCTGTCGTTAATATTTGTATGTTTTTCGTATGTAGGTACCTGTTTAATATTTGATTTATAATTCAGAATTTTAAATGTAATATTTTTTATGTATTTTTTATCGCATTTTCCTATACATTGTACGCCACACTAAAGTTTTTTATTAATGCAGTTTGCCTCGCTTTTCTACATTATAAAAGCGTATATAAAAATTGTGTAAATTTAAGAATTTTACCAGCCACAAAATTTTTATTTCTGCAGTTACAGACTTGAACAAAGTTATTATCGATTAAATTTTATGACTCATGGGAGAGTTAAGAGTTTACCCTTCTTTTTGTGCTTGTGTTGCTCCAATTATTTTTACATTTTGCTGTAAATATGCTAGTTATAATCGTGACAATACTTTTCCGTAGGGAGAGATATATTTACACGATCATTATCAAGATATAAATTTTAAATTATATAACGCACACAACTGTGATATTTTTCATGTTTATAAAACGAGTTCATACTATACTTTTTCTATGACTGCAAATTAAAGCAGAGTTTAGGATGGCCAACAACTGCGACCACCACCGATAGAATCGAAAAAGTTCACCAAATGATACTGGATGACTGTCCAATCAAATTTGGATAGATAGCAGAGGCTGTGGGCAGGGGCATAGCTAGGATTAATGTTAGGGTGGGGCAAAGTTGTCTAATGGACGGCGGGGGGAGGAAGGTGAAATAAGGAGTAACGACATTCGATCTTCAAAAATATTCGCATGCTTACACATGACCTTGACGTGTTGTTAGTTATTAGATCGATTTATTGTTAAATTCAGTTCATCATAAATAAACGATAAGATCAATCGATTCATCGATTAAATGTTGTCAATCTATCTTCTGAACAGATCTATCACATCGATGTTTTCTCGCAGCCGTAATAGTGCGAGACATAAATTATATAGGCATTTAAAATTAGTTGACTGTGGTTATTGGTTTGATACTAAAATGTTACTAATAATTTTTTAGTCCATTTTTAAGGTGGGGCAACTGCCCCTCTCTACCGCACCTTGGCTACGCCCATGGCTGTGGGCATATCACAGGAACACGTTTATCAAATACAGCGTGTTCAAAAAAATTCCTAACTCGGAGTAGGCTATAACTGAAACGTATGTCTAATCATTATTTAATTTAAGTCAAGTTGTAAAACTTGATTTTGAAATGTAATTTTAAGGAGAAAAGGCAATAAAGAAGGATACAGTATATTGACATTCGTCGTTTTCTGATTTGTTTCCATTTCTAAAAAAAGATTCAAGAAGAAAAGGTTTGATTTGATCAGATAACATTTTTGACAATATAACGTCAAATTGACATTTAATTAAATATTTTTAGGAGAGTTATAGGAATTTTTTTGAACACAATGTAAATATGATCAAAAACGCAGTGGAATGAACACTTTTAAAGTACTGTTGGAACGATGTAAGTGAAACAAATTGGATTTTTAGCAAAGATTTCTATCTTATGTGGATACTTGGATTTACCACTATACTTCTACGACGAAGGAGCAATCAAAACATTGGACTACGATGGGTGAATCTGCTCTGACGAAGTTTATTTTACAGAGCATGATACTAACTTCTTTTTGAATGGCTTAAGGGCGCGATAAAATGATGCTTTTGTATAACTTCCTACAAATTTTAATATATAAGAATAATTTATTACAAAATTATATATTAATTTAAAGGTAAACATATAGAGATTGATATAAAGGTTTCAGTTTTTTATATAACTAAGAAATTATTAGTAAATTAAAGAAAATTATAGAACTTTCAAAACAAGATTTTTCAAAACCACTTTATCTTATAGAATGCAATTTCAACCAGAATTTTACCTTTATGTCTTGGGGATACATGAATACTTTAGTATTATTTAAAATATATAAGTGAATTTGGCCCAGATTTTTTTATTTGTAGGAAATTTTGACTGTGGCGCTTATGTGTACTCTGGCGACTAAAACTACCGATGGCGGCGCTAGTGTTGTAGCATACACGTGCTCTGAAACTTGTATTGTGCTATGAGATAGCATACAGAAACATTGTATAACCAAAATTCGTTTTGAAGTATACTAACAAATTCATTAATCTTTTCATAAATAGTGTTAGTAATATTTCTGTGTAAATTATAACATTAAACATTCGAAGAAAGTTATCTTAGACTGATTACTATATATACTAAGGAAAAGTTTGCTTATTTGGAGGCAACAAATTCTTCTCGAAGTTTTATAGAAGGGGGAGAATTGTTGAATCGTGGGTTGTTATTTTTATGTGGCGTTAATGAACATAAAGCTACAGATTAAAAAAAAAAAATCTGATGTGGCCAGCACATTACCTTCCGTCAGTTCTATGTATTTTGTACAAATTTCATACAGAAAGTTCCTTATTATTAAATATTATATTTCTTGTACTTTACCTTCCGGCAGTTGCATATATTTTATGCAAATTCCATACAATTTATATCAAAAGATCCTATATTTCCAGTAAAATTATGACAAACACACTATGTCAATTTCACTTGACACTGACATCTTTCAATCAAAATTTTCTTAATATAGTAGCTGTTTTCATAGCTATGGCTACTTTATGAAATTTAATTTCTTTATAATTTATTAACTCTATATCCATTTAATATTAAGAATAAAATGCAGTCAAATCGTATAGAGAATAAAATATTCTTTAATATTTATAATAACATTAAATGTGAAAAAATGATATTTAACATAGTTTTTTCAAGAAAAACTGTTAAAATCTTCAAATGAGGGTACTTCCGGTTGTCCAATTCTAATTAAAATTTAATCAGCTCTTCACATGGATGTAACGAAGAGAAATACGAAAGAATTATAATTTTCAAAATTGTAGTATAAGAGTTATCGCAGACGAAAATTTTGTTACACACACACACACACAGACACACATACACACACACACACACACACACACACACACACACACACACACACACACACACACACACACACACATACAGACATCATCGTAAAAATAGTAAAATCGTATTCTAGGGACCCTAAAACGTGCTTATTCATCAAAAACTCACCACCGAATTTTTTGACCAAAGACAATACCTTCCTTACCTAAAGGTGACGGAAGGTAAAAAAATTGAGCTGTGTTTAAACAAGTGCTCTACCGTCACATCCTCATAAGATTAAAAGAACTTTAAATTTACAACTGATTATTTACAAAATGCTCTTGTATAGTTGGCCATCATGTGGCCAGTGCAAACACATTACAGCTGTCTTAATATTTTGTACGATAGTAAAATAGTACCATATATTATTCATGGATGTTAAATAAATATGTATTTATTTTACTTACTTAAGAAAAATTAAAACGGAACTAATGTCAAATATCTTTCAAATTGTTTTAATTACAGGTGTAAGAATTATATTGAAGGCTACACATAAAGTGAAAAGTGTATTATTTTACTCATGAATTGGTCAGGAAATAGTACAATACTTTTCATTTTTATCTCTTTTGTCGATAGACTCCATTTTACCAAATTTATTTTGGATGTCACTCTTCCTCTCACCAATTTTTGGGACAGATAATTTCTTACTACCCCGAGAATGACAGCCATAAACGCAGCAATTGACGTTGATAATATTTTTTCATTCTTTGCTCATATTGCAAAGTAATTTATATGTACTTTAAAACGAAAAGACAAACAAGAAACCGGCAAGGAATTTAATATATATATTTACTGTAAAGTTGAATAACAGAATACCATTTTCAAGAGTTGCAAATCTCGTCCGCTTGAGGGATTCACGTTAATTTTAGTCGCCAATGCCCAAAAGGAAAATCTAGAAACAGTAGTAGCGCCTTCGAAGACCGTACTTATAAGTTAAGCTTTTAACCGCACCCACAAATATGTTGGAGTATCAATGAAAATTTGTATTGACTTAAAAGAAATCTATGTTGAAAAATAAAACTGAATTTGACCGAAAAATACTTCACTGTTTTATTATTTAGATAATTATTTCTAACATTAACTAACAATCATGGAAATCATTATAACGAAAGATAATTAACGGAATGCTCTGGACTCTGGAGAATGTCGAGTGGTATTGCATTTCTTCTATTCAATTGAGTAGAGTGATTGTCAATCTTTTTAATGAGATAAATTTCTACAATTATCTTGAGGAATTCCCAGGAAAATTGATCATGGTACTTCGTAATAATGGGAGAAAAGAAAATAGACCGTTTATATTTCTATTACAACTTAATGAAGATCATTTCATTAAATTATAATTAAAAGGTAATTAAGTACGTACTTTCTTTTTTCTTATTAGTCAGTAGTCACAATGCTAAATTATCTCACATAACAGGAGTAAGATTCTACAATTATTTGTAGACAATGACGAATAATTTTTAAGAAGAAAGATTTTGTGAAGGTTTTAATTGTTGTATATTATACTTTTAATAATAATACAAAAGAATATTATTATAAAAGTAGAAAGCATTTTTTAAATTAAAATTTTTAACAATGACAAACCATGTTTTAAAATCCTGAAGTAACCATAAAATAAACTACTGATTTTAATCATGAATTGATTTGCATGTAATTATTGTAAATTTGCAATTATTTTTCCTATAACTGTTATTTGAAGTATTTTTCTCTAAAATAATCCTTAAACAATTTCAGAAAAAAAACAATGCTAGTCAACTGCTCGATTTCATTCTTTGTAAGTGATGTGTTTTATTTGTTGCAGTACTGTCGGTTATTAAGTTTATTTTCATACGTAATATAACAAGTGATATGATTGTCATCGATGATATTCTCGAGTGAAACCGAGTTGCAGATTTCACGAGTCCGAAGGACGAGAGAAATGTGCTGCTTCGGTTTCACGAGCAATATCTTCGATTATTAATCATATCACGAGCTTATATTTAATGAGAGAATATATAAATAATGAATTTTTGTGACACATTGTGTGTGCTGCTAACCTAACTTTTAATATATTGTTTTATAACATGGTGAATTTGACAATTGCCTTATTCTTTTCATCGTTGTTGATATCAACCCAACGATTATTCCACATTTTTATACTCAAAATTAACTGTCAATGTCAAATAAAGAAAACAAATCCCTTAGTAACGAATATAAATAAGGTGATAATTTCTTTGTTCTTTATCATCGCTGTGATGGACATGTAACTAGGGAAATTCTGAATGTTCATTGGCGGAAAACATGTCACGTGACTCATGAATTATATTCTCATGTATATATTCTATTACGGTTTTGTGCAATTGGCTTCTTTTTAAACATCGAATATGTTTTGGTGTAAAACAAACTCCTAAACCACATCCCAATTAACTGTCAAAATAAGGGACTACAGCGCAATTGATTTAAGAAAATTAGGAAAAAATATTAAAATTATATGCTTAATAATAAATATGAATCAAGAAATAAAACGACAAAATTGTAATACTTCGGAAATAAGGGGATTTTTGTTATAGCAGCTCGTCACTCATATGAATTCCATATATATTATTTTGATTGGCGACTCGAAGACGGCCTATAAATATATAACGAATACCCAGTTAGAGGAGGAGCCTACTACCTACTTTATTTGAATATAAATATTTTACATTAAACTTAATCATTTAAATACATTTCCAATTATAAATCATCTAGACTTGTACAGTATAATAATATTCATTTATTTTTTATAATATAATTTAAAAATAGCACATATTTCAAGAACGAAGAAAATTGTTTGATTTAAAAACTTATATTCATGACGTCACATCTAAATTTGCAAATTTCGGAGGACTATAACTCGCTTATTAATAGGAATTTTTTCACCGGATTTCCACCGACAGTCTTAGTTTTACTTATACATTCAGATGAAATTATATTAAAAAATGGTGGAATCCTCTATTCTTTCGTTACCTCAACAGATATTTTTTTCACAATTTTTTGTCCTTTTATCTACAGTTAGTGGTAGCTCAGCAAAGTACAACATTTTAGTAAACGGGAAATGGTGGGTTTATATTTCACGCCCAGCAACTATGATCCAAATAATACCGCTTTGTTTTAGTAGTACGGAACACATTATAAACTGTATATCCTTTACAGACGATGTGTGATGACAACCTTTACCATTAAAATAAATAAATATATCATCACGGCTTGTTACCCATTGCTGGGTGTGCCAATCTGCTTTGTGCGCAGATATCGGTAATGATGAAATTTTTGCACCGTGCTGGCGCTTACCAGGCGTCACCTCACGGGCACTCATTGTTGGCGTGGAGAGTGCACCACAGGGGTCAATTTTGTGCCATTTAAAATGCGAAATATTTGGCGTCGGTCGGGATCGAACCCAGTTCCCCAGATTCGCGACTTGACACTCAGGCACGGCGCCACGAGACCCCATACCATTAAAATAACGCCGGATAGTCTTCCTGAACTTAGAGAATCATTCATGTCAAAATGATCATTCTTGAAACGAGAAAATCATTTTCGTGCTGTATTTTCCATAAAGGCATCCCTTCCGTATACGGCACAAATGGTTCTAGCGGCAACGGATGCCTTAACTCCACTGTTAATCTCAAATATTTGTTTTTTTTTTCTACTTGATTCACAATTTTTGTATAAATTTTCAAATTCAAAGATTATACAATCAAAACAATAGTAGCCGTATTTAGTTGGGAGTTTAAAATAACTTGTATCATGGAATTCCAAATACTGACCCTTGGTACGCATACTTTAAATACCCTGGCAAACAATTTGCTGCCTTCCCCGAAAAAAAAAAAAACG